>CABHPP010038310.1:0-24457 GCA_902168425.1 Peromyscus attwateri | reverse complement strand
AGAGAGAGAGAGAGAGAGAGAGAGAGAGAGAGAGAGAGAGAGAGAGCAATAATTAAAGAAGAAGAGGCTGTGAATTTGAAATGGAGTGGGAGAAGGGGAGGGATTGGACAGAGATGGGCTATAGTGAGCTACATACAGAATTTGTATATGAAAGTCTCAAATACATTAATTTAAAATTTTTAATCTTATGTTAAGACATATTGTTTGTATAAAAATTGAGCAAGATACAGCCATTGAAGAGGACAGAACAGTCAGAAAGACTCCCATACAAGCATGGTCTGTTGATTTTGCTCTGAGGAACAAGGGTAATTAATGGTGAAAGACAGTCTCATCACTAAATGATGCTGGGGTAGGATTCCTTTTGTAGAAATAACGTGATAAAAGACCACAGAGTAGGTGGCTTTAAAAAACAGAAATGTATTATGCTATAATTGTGAAGGCTGAATATGTTTATAAATTATACTCCATCCAAATGAAAATTTCTGTTTCCCAAAAGATAATCTTCAGACAAAATGGCAAACCTTGACAGATGGAAATACCATTGACATGTTTGACTAAGGTTTTGTATATAGAATACATAGGAACTTCATAAAATTCATTAATAAAAATCAGCTGAGATCTTTTTATTTTAATTAAGAAACTTTTTATTCATTTTCCATGCCTTCCCCCCCCCCTCAACCCACCCCCCATTCCCTCCCACAAGAAGGTAATGTCTCCCATGGGGAGTCAGCAGAGCCTGGTACATTCAGTAGAGGCAGGTCCAAACCCCTTCCCCTGCATCAAGGCTGTGCTAGGTGTCCCACTGTAGGCAGTGGGCTCCAAAAAGCCAGCTCATACACCAGGGATGAATCCTGATCCTACTGCCAGGGGACCCCTTAAGCAGATCAAGCTACACAACTGTCTCCTTTATGCAGAGGGCCTAGTCTAGTCCTGTGGAAGCTCCACGGGTGTTGGTCTAAATTTCATGAGTTCCCACTAGTTTGATTTGGTTGTCTCTTTAGGTTTCCCCATCGTGATCTTGATGCCCCTTGCTCATAGAATCCCTCTTCTGTCTCTTCAACTAGATCCCTGGAGCTTGGCCTGGTGTTTGGCTGTGGATCTCTGCATCTGTTTCCATCAGTTACTGGAGAAAGGCTCCATGATGACAGGATATTCACAGATCTGATTACTGGGGTAAGCCATTTCAGGCACCCTCTCCACTATTGCTAGTAGTCTAAGCTGGGGTCATCCTTACGGATTCCTGGGAACTTCCCTAGCATCAGATTTCTCCCTATCCCCATGATGTCTCCCTCTATCATGGTATCTCTTTCATTGCTCTCCCACTCCATCCTTGTTTCAGCTTGACCATCCAGTTCCCTTATGTTCTCATCCCCATCCCCTACCCTCCATTGCCCCCCCATCCCCAGTTTACTCATGGCAATCTCATCTATTTCCCCTCCCTAGGTCAATCCATGTGTCCTTTGGGTCCTCCTTGTTAGCTAGCTTCTCTGGAACTATGGGTTGTAGTCTGGTTAAACTTTGTTTTACATCTAGTATCCACTTATGCATGAATACATACCATGTTTGTCCTTCTGAGTCTGAGATACCTCACTTAGGATGATATTTTCTAGTTCCATCCATTTACCTGCAAATTTCATGATACCATTATTTTTTACTGCTGAGTAGTACTCCATTGTGTAAATGTTCCACATTTTCTTAATCCATTCTTCCGTTGAGGGGCATCTAGGTTGTTTCCAGGTTCTGGCTATTACGAATAATGCTGCTGTGAACATAGTTGCATCTCAGATCTTCTAATGGGGGAAGGTTGAAGCAACATATCATACAAGAAGAGCAAGGACAGTCACACTAAGCATTAGTGGTATCGTTAGGGATTACAGTGCAACAAATTATGATCTTAAGTTAGTATCCATACATATCTAGTGTAGTGGCTGAAAGTAAAAAGTCTGGCAGCTGGTAATGAGAATAGAAGGCACTGCAAATGCTTGGGAGAGGGTTTTTTCTTAGTATTAATTATGTGATCTAACCATTTTCACTCCTAGGTATTTACCTAACAGAAGCGAGAACATACATGCTCACATAAACATCCACGTTAACTTTGCTAGTGTTAGTTGAAGTGTGAGAAACATTTGAATGCCCGTCCAATTATGAAATGACAAAATATATGTGGTATACCTTTAGTGTAAAACTGCTCAGCAAGATAAATGACCACATTATTGTTGTTACCAGTAACTACTATATACATCTCAAAAATAACAGGGCAAAATACTAAAGGTAGAGCATGGGTAGTCTGTCCTTACCTTTACAAAAACTTTTCACAGTCTAATCCATGGTAACAGAGACCAGACCAGTGTGTGTCTGAGGATGATTAGGAAGCAAAGGATGAATTACAAGGTAGTAGGCCAGAACTTGAAGGTGATTTGATGCGGCCATTTCCTAGTGGATCATTACCTGACCTTTATTATATGTTATTTTATTAAGAACCCGCTTGTGATTAATAAACATGAGAAGAAGGCTGAGAAGCCCCAGAATCATTGTTACCATAATTAAATGTTAACCAACAGTGCATCACAAAGAACATAACTATTTTGACCTCCAGGTATTACAACCTGAAAATGAAATTGGACTGTTGTAATGCCAAGAGTGGGCGTCTTGTCTGCCCGATAAAGGTGGCAGACTAGGAACACCGAACTAGATTCAAGAAACATCACTGTAGTGCTCAATTAACCCACCCTAGGAGCTTCCTTCCTCATATCCTTTATTATAATATAAAAGAGTTCCCTCATTGTTTAAATTTTGCTTGAATGGATTTCTTTTTTATTATATTAAACATATAGCATTAGATGCCTATTTGCCCTTTGACAGATACAGGTATTGATCTAAGCTATAAATTACATTTGATATCATCATAATATTTCTCAAGTGTGTTTCCTTTCACGGTTGATGTCCATCCTTGGAATTATGGGTAGAAACAACATTGTATTAGCACAAACAATATTTATCCATCATTGGTCAAACACAAAGAGCACAAGCACTCATTCATCAGAGTATTTGAAAGACAAGCATCATGAACTCACTTTCTCTCCTTTGCCCTTCTTGGGCTGCTCTTCTCATAGACATGCAAAGGCATACCACTGGGTTTTATAGTCTTAGTAATCCCTTCTGGTGGGTGCAGGAATGGCAGTTAATACAGACCTATGACTGACTCGCAAAAGAACTCTTTAAGCAAGTTTGTGCTTTTAACATGGATGAAGTTTTAATGTGTTCACCCAAGTTTCACCCCTATGCCAGTTGCCTGGCCCCTTTACCCATTTATCTATCTTAATCTTTGCTACTGTATTGACATATATTTACATGCATATGCATTCTCTCTCTCTCTCTCTCTCTCTCTCTCTCTCTCTCTCTCTCTCTCTCCATCTCTCTCTCTCCTTTATCTCTGTCTCTCCATCTCTCTCTCTCCTTTATCTCTGTCTCTCCATCTCTCTCTGTCTCTCTGTCTCTCTGTCTCTGTCTCTGTCTCTCTCTCTCTCTCTCTCTCTCTCTCTCTCTCACACACACACACACACACACACACACATACATGCTAACAATGAATTTAAGCAGTACAAATGAGTTATTTTCTGTACTTAGTACCGTTCATTCTTCATGTCTGCCTACTCCTGCTGAGACAAATGAAAATATCACCTAATCTGATTAGAAGAGTTTGGAACTACTTAATATTCACATAAAAGCAGATCATTTTATGTAAAAGAAATAAGAAGAACCCTGAACTGATGGAAAGCCAGTGTCCTATATAGTTATGATTGGTGGAGAGAAGCAGGAGGTAAGAGTTCATCATGTGAGCTACTAGAAGCTCAATGTGTCAATTTTTAAAGCTCACACTGAACTAATGGGAATTCTGTAAACATGGTGGTAGCTATTTCTAATTGACTGAAAAAGAAAGCAGAGAAAAACATCTGGAAAGAAGTGTAATAACTGTCAGCAGGAACAGTAAAGCTCGTCTGTGATGCTCCCTGTAAATGACTGCTTCCATTGCACTATCTGATTAGTTTGATTTTAGCTATTAGATTAACAGTATGCACTGGCTTCCCCTAATGACAATATGAACTACTGATACAAAACCCCAGGAACTCAGAAATATAGATCAGTTTTTACTAATGTCTGATTTTGGTGGGGGGTGATATAGCTGTAACAGTAACACAAGCAGTTAGCCCATGGCTGACTGCCCACTGCACTGAGAGTTAATAATTGTATTTAGGTTATTCACAGTAAGGAAGCCAAGCAAATGATGCTCTGCCCTAGAATTAAAGCTGAAAATGTGACCAAGTTTAGACTTCTCACCACTGTGGGTTTTTTTTTTTTTATCATGATCGTTATCTGCTCTTTCCTTTGGCAAACTCAATAAAAACAAATCTTGGACAAACTGGGAATGTATATCCTCTTCACAAGTCACAGCATCATAATAAAATATATTTGATATCCACTAATAACTAGTTAAAAATATAAGGATTAAAATCCTTATTATTATATACAATTAATAATATACAATAATGCATCACCTTTAACATCTTAAGTCATTTTTGTGTATATATTAAACATAATATTTTAGAATTATCAATATGATACAAGAATATAGCTAGTTCAGATGTTTTCGCATGATTTTTACCCAGTGCTTCTCCGTTCATTGGGAGTAACAGAGAAAGAGATCAGGATGAAAACAAAAAAGCTTTAGCCTCATTCCTAATCTAGCACCTTCAAAGAAAACAGAATGAAGATCAGCTCTAGTTAATAATGTCTCCAAGTTCACACCTATTCTTTTCACAGGGTTCCTAAATACATTATTTGAAATATAATAATCTTCTATTTAATGTGCATATGTGAATGACTTAAATAAAATAAAGATGGATGGGCTCAACTGCTCATAAGTCTGTTAATACAGTAGTGATAATTCCATCACATCAGCAAAGAATGGTAACTCTTGATCTAGTTTTTGTTTCCAGAGACCACACCCCTGTTGAAAACTCCCCCACTGATGCCCTTTGTGTCCAGAAGTGAAGTGATAACTAATGTATTGGAAAGAGGGCATGACATCATTATTACCTGTAATGATTATTGCCTTGACTTGGACCATTATAAATTATTTCAAAGATACTAAGCATAGTTGTCCCAGAATTAAATGGACCTTTTATTTTTAGTTCAGAGAATATTCCCACTCTTTTTATGTACCAAACTCTCTACCCAGAGTATCATATTATATAAAGAATCCCTCCTGGCAGATACCCTTCACATGGGTGAACAACGCTGCTCCCAGAAGATATGGGTTAAAAAACAAAGCCTCAATGCCAGGCATAGGATTTCTCCCTACAATTTATTGGTTGGGGAGGCTCCCATAGGCCTTCTAAACAGCACAGGCCCTTGCCAATGATTTTGGTTGCCCACCATAACTGAGTTGCAAGACCATATTTCTTAGAACACCACACAGTTTGGTTGCAGGACATAGCAAAATCAATCTTGAATTGACCTGGAAACTTCCTCCCTGTTCATTAGCTTTCATGGTCCAGAAGGTTCTGAGGACAGAGAGATATCGATGGTCTTACTCAGCATCAGACCATGCATGTTACAATACCAACCTACCAGACAATGTGTGCCCACCGATATGGAGTCATGTGACTCTTATAGGTAAAATCCATCACTTTCTGACTGTATTTAAGGCTTGTTCCATATGAGGAAGCTCAAATATGATACGATAAGTTTGGTGAAACATACCATGGATGGGGAGGTCACAGGTTCTAGTAGAGAACCTACTCCTGCTGTTTTGCTGAATGGACATGCTGCCAAACTATCTTTATATTTATGCCCGCGAATTAACACTGCTCTCAATCCTGATCAGAAAAGCTTCTTTTTGTAGTGGACAAGCATTAATGCAGAGATTCATAGCTCATCAAAGTGCTCAGAACAACTGGCTGTTGAATTCTCAGTCCTGAATGGGATGCCTGTATCAACACCTGCCCCAATCCCCAAGGGTCAGGGGACATCATGGGAGAAAAGGTAGAAAGAATGTAAAAGCTGTAAGCTAGGGAAGACAGATATGAAACCCTGTCTTCTGAATATTGCTGTAGACCCTGCATTCACAAACTCATAGCATGATATGCCCAGAAACAAGCTAGTCACAATTCTAGCGTGGGTTGGGAAGGAGTTCACCAGACTCCACCTCTAGATGAAGAACTGTTGGTAGTTAGTGGGTGTCCAGGAAGGGAGAATCTATTTTTTTCCTATTTGTAGTCACTGATAGATAAACTATGTTCCAATGGCTGGCCCTACATCCATGGATTCCCAGAGAGCACTAATTGGACTCAGCAAATTTTATTTTAAAGAGGACATGGAGATGAATAAACATCAAATCACTTGATATTCACAAAGTGAATATCAAATCACTCAAAATGAGGTACTGTGGGTATTAAATTGTATATTCTTGATCTTTTACATTTTTATAAGACTTCTCCAGAGTCTTTGTATAGGTCATATGTACTAATACTTACATAAGTTAAAATTTTCAATATATACTACTGCATTTAAACTTAATAATAAATTCATAACAGGTTAAAATAAAAAAAACTATACTTTAAATACACTACAGTTTTAGGGAAGAACTTAGTCATAAGAATACTGTCATTTTATATTTCTTTAATTCTGTCTTAAAACAAGACAGCTGGACTTGGATTTCCACGTTTGAACTTGTAGACTGTTTATTGGAAAGTTAGAAGTGTTTTAAAAGTCTTTTCAAGTATTCATATATATTTTCTTTTGACCTTACACCAAATCCCAACAATAGTTTTATTCCAAGGAATCTTTGTAATGTAGAATCTACATTTTATTCATATTATATATTAGTAATCCATATAAATACCTACTAGCCGATCATGTACTTAGATGGATTTTATGTCTTACATTGAACATTCAAATATTAATAATGTATTGGGCTACCACCTCTTCCAAATGTTCACACATTTGTTGTAGCACCCTTATTGTATGATACCATTTCAAAAGCACATCAAAAAAGAAGCTCAAAATTATTCTTTATGAGGAAGTCTGAAGTTTGTCTTTAGGAACACTCAGCCAAATGTTTTCCTTAAATGGAAAGCTCATTTTGTTTTTTTAAAGAAAATATTGTGCCAACTACTGCCCTCAAAATATGCATAGTGTGTTACCTACCCTTCAAATGAAAAAATGGCATGGCCACTGTGCCCACGTTGTCATGAGTCATGTCGTATGAAGTAGAAATGCTTCAGACCCACATCCCATTTTATCATGAAGATTGTTTAAGAGATTTTAACATAGGTATATTTAATAAAATATATAATTTCATTGCTTCTTTAAGGCTACTCTTGATTAAGACTGTGCCTTTCCTACTTTCAAAGTACCATCTTGCTTTTGCTAAAAAATTTTATCTACATGGATTTTGTGTCATCTACACAAGCCAACCCAGTGAAAAGGGTAAATACTATATTAGTATTAGTATTAAAATGGTAATTTGTTTTAATTGATCAACACAGTCCCCTAAAAAGTTCAAAAATTGTTCTTTGAGGTAGGTAAATGGCTTAATAGTACTATTTTTAGAAACTGATCTGAACACATTGAATTCCTATGAAGGCTGGTGCGTTATTTCAGTCCAGTTTTTGTTATTCTTGACATACACACATATAAATATGATTTAAGATGTGTCAACCACTGCCAACTCTAGTAGATATTATGCTTGTCCACTCTAGAGTAATAGCATTTTATGAAATGTATATTTTACATAGGCACTATCTATACCAAAAATTAAATCATATCCTTTTCTAAGAGCATGATGTAATTAAATTAAAAGCAAGAGTGAAAATAGAGTCATAACTGTTGCCTTAGGAGCAACGGCAGGAGTCACTTAGTAAGCGTCATTCTACACCTGGCAAAGTGAACGAGTGTAACTAAGATGAGGGGGTTTAGTGTTGTAGACATGTGCTTTTCAATGACCATGTGGGAACCAGTTCATTTGCTATAAATAGTGGGTTTAGTGTTGTAGACATGTGCTTTTCAATGACCATGTGGGAACCAGTTCATTTGCTATAAATAGTGGGTTTAGTGTTGTAGACATGTGCTTTTCAATGACCATGTGGAAACCAGTTCATTTGCTATACATAGCAAAACAAAAGTTGACTTTACAAAATTACAGAATTATCTATGTCTAAATGTACTTCCTGAGCCTTTCAGGTGTGCTCATTACAGTAAATCATAAGACCAAAGATAGAACCAAGTGACTTAGGGTCAAACTCTACTTTGAGCTACCTTTAAGAGTGAGAGGTTCCATAAAATGGAGAAGTTATAATACATCCTCATATTATTAGAAGTGATTTTTATTGTTAATAGTAATGAAATAACCTTACAAGATGAGGTGAATATATGCAAAGTTCTTAATACAATGGCAGTAATAAGATTAATGAACAGTTTTATTTTTTGAAAACTCATGAAAGATGGAAGAGGGTGATGAGATTTCTGTGTACTTCTGGTCAGCCCTCTTATGTGTTCTCGGCCTTTAATATCTTTGAGTATTTTAAAATTTTAGAAAAGTAGTGGTGATACAACATATATTTATTAAGTAAAACCATGATTGTGTAGTGGATATAAATAAATTTTAAAAACAAGCATAAACGCATTTCGGCATTCCTAGCTGCTTAGGTATATCTGTTCTTTGAGTTATTTGGACACATCAGAATCTCTTCCTGGTCACCTTATGTAATGGATTATAAAATGTTAAAAATGATTAATTTTATATATGTACCTCATGTATTAAATGTTTTAAGAATTTATCTTTGCCGGGCGGTGGTGGCGCACGCCTTTAATCCCAGCACTCGGGAGGCAGAGCCAGGTGGATCTCTGTGAGTTCGAGGCCAGCCTGGTCTCCCAAGCGAGTTCCAGGAAAGGCGCAAAGCTACACAGAAAAACCCTGTCTCGAAAAACCAAAAAAAAAAAAAAATGAAAAAAAAAAGAATTTATCTTTGATATAATATTATTGCAGAGAAATATGTTAATTAAAGAAGTTTGCTATGAGTAAATTTTATGTAATTTTGGAATGCAGCAGTACAAGGTGGTATGGATTATTGAGGACCACCCTAGAATTTCCCAGAATTCATCATCACAGTGATCCTGAGCTATTAAGTCAAAAGTAATTGGCTTTGGTTATCAATATTGGGTAAACACCAAAAAGCAGACACATTATTTTTAAATCAGCTCTGGTAATATATCTAGGCTTGGTTATCCAGAATATTTACTGAAAAAGTATCCCTACTTACTGAGAAAGCTACACATGTATCATGTTTTCTACAGGGATTTGCAGGGCACTTCTCTGTCCTGCCACGATAATTTTAGATAATACTTTGGGTGTTCTATTCAAGCTGTCATTCTGAAACTGCAAGAAGCAAGTTTTTAGTTGTTTCCCTCCTACTCATTTTCCACGGCTGCCTGAGAATTCACAAAACTACCTGGTTGAGTGTGTTTGTTTGTTTGTTTGTTTGTTTTTCCATTATGTGATAACATCTTACTTTAATATTTTTAAATGATATTTTATTTCATATACATTTTAAAACAAAATCATGAAGAATACTTAAGTAATAAAGCATGTTTTTGCAATTCTTTTTATTACAGTCCTACATTTAAAACTATCAACACAATAGAAAGCAGGAAGTCAGAGGCAGGTAATTTATAAGTCATTATAATTTGGGCAATGGGAAAACGTATTACGTTGGCATTGATCTCAATGCAGCTCTTTATTTCAGAAAGTCATGCATTGACTACACTTGGTGAAAAATACTTCCAAATGTCTGTCTCTTCTATTCAAGAGACACTTTCAAGACTGTAGATGGAAATACTTCCTGTGATGAGAAAGGGTAAATTGTTCACTAACTTAAGATACCAACTTTGAACTTGAAGAGAATCTAGCATTCGAGTATACATTTAACTTAATTAAGGTGCTTGTTGTCAAAATTCCACAAATATTTAAAATATATACATATATATATATATATATATAAAGCAATTTCTGATGAATATGTTGAAATACTGTGTGTTTTCATGAAGGCATAAAATAGAAATAGAGTTAAACCCAAATACCTGACAACCACTGCATCTGTGCAAATTTATCAAACACACAAAATTGTTCATTTTGTAGAAAGAACTTAATATCGGAACTTTGTCATCATTTCAGTGCAAGAAGAAAGTCAACCATTACCTGGCAGCCATAGGAGGAGTGACATTGTATTCATCAACATGGCAGAATCAGGCTGCAAAGCAAAGCCCGGGAGCTTTGCCAAATGCATGTCTTTATGATCAAAAAGCAGGAAGCCGCAGTACAGATTGGTTCCTCCACACCAAATTCCTGGATTGCAATTCTGGTAGACACAAAGCTAAAACCTTCTAGAAAAACCAACATAAGATTGGTCAACATAAGATTCAGTATTTCTCAGATGACCAGTAATTACATGTGCATTTCTCAATGTAGATTAGCTCATTATGTTCTGATATCAAAGCTCAATATGGTCTGGCATCAACAGGATCAAAAGGTATCTGCTCTAAAAAGACTTGAATTAGTCAAAACACCATAGCTCAGTCAATCCCAGTAACACAGTAACACAGAGAGAAAGAACTTAGTGAAAATGATGTGAAGTAAAAAGTTGGGAATGACCAGACACTAATGTGAACTCTCTGCAGAACTCTAAAACCAACACCAAAACAAAAATGTAGTTTTCATTATGGATGGCTACTGTTTTCAAACACTTATGACTGTATGTAGAACTCTGGCAGCCAACATGAAGGAGAAATAAGAACAGGGTAACTTCAGGAAGAAGGGATCCTTTAAAAACTTTAAATTGGGTGCAAGATTCAAGAGCGAAATATGTAACCTCCACAAGCTCATTGAGTGGTCTGGAGTCTCATTCAAGTATTTCTTCCTTTATTTCATTTTTTCTTTCACAGTGTTTTGGCCACTGGATTAATTTAAATTTAATGAATTTTAGTGTCCTTTTGTGAGTAAATGTAACAACATATCTTCCTTCAAGTGATAATTTTTCATTGTATAATTAGAGGTAGGAAACACTCGGGAGAAGAAATGTATTTCAAAGTATAAAATGAAATCATTTCTTCTTATTCTCTTCGATGGTTACAACCCTATTTAAAGCTAGAACATGGAACTAAGTATTAAGTACCTCAGTGAAGCTATCCCTAAAAAAATGGGTCATAATAAGAATGAAGATTAATAACTTAGTTAGATTGTTTTTATGTAAAATTTAACTAGCATAATTTTATAAATTCAAATAATAATATTAACTGTTGTGTTTGATTTTATATGAAGCTTGTATGTTAACAGCTACATTCTTTATATTTCTGTTTGAAATGGACAGATTTTAGCATTTAAAAGTTTTGAATCAATCTACCTCAAGATGCAGCAACATCACTATTGGGCATATACCCAAAAGATGCTCAATCATATCACAAGATCACTTGCTCAACCATGTTCATAGCAGCATTATTCATAATAGCCAGAACCTGGAAACAACCTAGATATCCTTCAACTGAAGAATGGATAAGGAAAATGTGGTACATTTACACAATGGATTATTATTCAGAGGTTAAAAAATGATATCATGAAATTTGTAGGCAAATGGATGGAACTAGAAAGAATCATCCTGAGTGAGGTAAACCAGACTCAGAAGGACAAACATGCTATGTACTCACTCTTAAACAGATACGAGACACAAAGCAAAGGATAACCAAGCTACAATCTAAAAACCCAGAGAAGCTAGGTAAAAAGGAGGACCCTAAGAGCAATACACATGGAGGGCCCTAGGAAGGGAAAACAGTTAAGATATCCTGGGTAAACAGGGATGGGGTAGAAGGGAAGAGATAGGGGATGGGAACAGAGATGGCCAAGTGGAAGGAGGGACAGTGAGGGAGAGCAATGAAAGAGATACCTTGGTAGAGAGAACCATTGGGGGTTAGGGAGAAACCTGGTGCTAGGGAAATCCCCAGGAATCCACAAGGATGACACCAGCTAAGACTCCTAGCAATAATGGAGAGGGTGCCTGAACTTATCTTCCCCTGTAATCAGATTAGTGACTACCCTGATTGTCATTATAGAACCTACATCCAGTAACTGATGGAAGCAGATGCATTGATCCACAACCAAGCACTGGGATGAGCTCCTAGGCTTCAGTTGATAAGAGTGAGGAGGGATCACAGGAGCAAGTGAATTCAAGATCATGATGGGGAAAACCACAGAGACAGCTGATCCCAGCTGGTGGGAGCTCATGGACTCTGGCATGTCAGCTGGGGAACACATATGAGACCAAACTAGGCCCTCTGAATGTGGGTGACAGTTATGTGGCTAGATCTGTTTGGGGAGCCCCTGGCCATGGAATCAGGTGCATGAAATAGCTTTTTGGAACACATTCCCTGGGGTGGGATACCTTTTTCAGCCTTGACACAACGGGGAGGGGCTTGGTCCTGCCTCAACTTAGTATGCCAGACTATGTTGACTTCCCAAGGGAGGCCTTATACTCTCTGAGGGGGGATGGGATGAGAGGAGGCAGAGGGGAGGAGAAGGGGAGGAAGAGAGAACTGGGATTGGTATGTGAAATGAAAAAAAATAAACTTTTTAAAATAAATAAATAAAATAAAAAATAAATAAATAAATAGAAAGTTTAGAAGCTAGATTATCATAAAGCTTATGTTCATTCTATAAATTCAGTTTCATTTCCTTTAATCCAACTTCTATAGCTACAATAACAGGAAATATAAATGGTCACAGGTATCATTTTCTTAATGTGATCTTCTGGGGTTATATTGAAGAATCCCACTTTGACCTAGAAAAAAATTGCTTTATTCACAACTTTGAACACTCCAAGATACTGCAATCTTACTCAAAAGCCCATAACTGAGGAGGTCATAGGCTCTAGGATAGAACCCACTGTTGTTATTTTGCTAAATGCTCATGTTGTCAAATTGCCATCTAAATATTTATGTTTGTAATAATGGACCTAGACTACTCTATACCTTGGTCAGGGGATCTTTTATTTTTGCAGGGGAAAGCAGGCAAGGCAGAGATTAACAGTTGCTCAAAGTGTTTAGAGTAGAAGACGGAGTGCTCAGCCCTAAGTGAGACATCTTTGTCAATGGCCTCCCTGCAAGGCTCAAGGAACACTTCATAAGGGGAGGTGGAAAGAATTGAAGAGTGAAAGTCTGAGAAGGATACTGTGAAATGCTGTCTACTGGACACAGGGCATGTCTATTGTCCAATACACTGGACTCTGTTGTATAGCGTAAGTGTGAGGTTGAGGACTTACCAAAACTACAGGAGTAGACAGATGAACAACAGAGGAATTTATCATTGCAGGGGATGGGACAAGTTAGGAGAGGCTGCCTGATGGCTTCAAAATCCAGGATTTGCCTACATCTCGAAGCTAGTGCTGAGTCCCACGACTTAGCAAAGACAGGAATCAAGTCAATTTATTTATATTTCAAAGGAAATGAAAACTTTTATTGATGTCTAGATTTCTAAGAAGTTCCCACTGAATTTGTCTTCTAGAAATTGTGTATACTATCACTTCCTTCCTTTTAATTGATTATTGTCTTGGTTTGCTTTTTATTACTATAATAAAAGCCATTTCTAAAAGAAACCTGGGGAGGAATGGGTTTATTTGGTTTATAATTTTATGTCACAGTGCACCATCGAGGGAAACTAAGGCAGGAATCTGGAGGCAGGAACTGAAGCAGGGAGATCTTGGAAAGTTGCTGCTTACTAGCTTGTTCCTCACAGCTCACTCCATTTGCTTTCTTATACACGTAGGATCACCTGCACAGATTTATGCTTGAAGTAATTGAAATTTGGTATCTTCACTGTATTGATGGTACATGAAATGAACAAGACAAACACTGTATAGGGCTCAATGTGTGTGAGTATGTGCATCACACACAAGTCCATCAGTGGGCTGCATCAGCGGTGTTAATATCCTGGTTATGATATTGCTCCGTACGATATTGTATTTGAAGAAAATTGGGTGTTATTAGTATCTCCTTCTATTTTTTCTTGTAACTTTATGAGAACTGGCAGCTATCTCAAGATGGAAAACCATTAGTAAAGTCACTGCCTGATATACTTCTCCCTCAGCAGTTCAAGTTGACCCAAATTGTCCAAATAGACACTCATTTCCTTCTCCTGCTCTGTCTTCACACAGCTGTCATTTAGAGTGTGATGGGGGCTGAGATTCAGATTTGACCTTAAGATACAAGGAGTTCTTTAGCCTTGGTCAAGTCATCTAACTCACCATTCCTGACATCATGAGATACAAAAAGGTATTTGTTTGATTGCTTATCTGTCTGTCTGTCTACCTGTCTGTCTGTCTATCTATTAATCTGACATTCTCTGTGTTTATTCCTGCAGTTTAAATGAGAGTGGCCCCCATAGACTCATATGTTTGAATGACTTGTTCCCAGTTGATGTACTATTTACGAAGGATTAAGAGGTGTGACCTCGCTGGAGGAGATATGACCCTGATGATGGGCTTTGAGGTTTCAAAAGCCCATGCCAGACATGCCCACTGTCTCTCTCTTTCTCTGCCTGTGGAGCAGAATACAAAGCTCTCCACTACTGCTCCAGTTATATGCCTGTCTGCTCCCTACCCTGATAATAATGACCTAACCCACTGCAACTGTAAACAAGCCCCCAGTTAAATGCTTTCTCTTACGAGTTGCCTTGGTCATGCTGTCTTTTCAGAGCAACAGAACAGTCACTAAGGTAATCTCCAGGGAAAATGGGAAGACAGCTGCCTCTGGTCTGGAGCAGTGTGCTTATAGTCTTGTGTCCTCTTATTAGTGAATCTATTCGGTAGCATGCCTTTGTTTGCTTTCTGCTGCTGCAACAAAATACTCTGATGAAAACAACAAGGAGAAAGGGTTTATTTTAGCTCGCAATTCAGTGTACACTCTATCTTGGTGGGAAAGTTGAGGCAGCAGGAGCTTGAAGCATCTAGTTCCATTGTGTTGGTGTTACCAGGGAGCAATGTGTGCATGCATGCTGCTCAACTCCTTTCCTCATTTTCATTCTGTTCAGGGCCCCACCCGTGAGATGGTGCTGGTGACATTCAGGGTGAGTCTGCCAACCTCAACTAACCCGGTAAGAAGAACCCTCACAGGCATGCTCAGAGACCCATCTCTTATGTGATTATAGATTTCCTCAAGTTGAAAATGAACACTATCATAAGCCATATGTTTCTCAATCCAATGTTAAATATAGTGATCAGTAGAATAATACTTTAAGTTTTGGAGTTTCTGCCGCTACCTTGAATTGACATTGAGATAGTGTTAAAAGAGACATCAGGTAGGGCTAGCAAGGTGGCTGGCTCAGTGAGTACTTACCATCAAGCCTGATGACCTGAGTTTGATCCTGAAACCTATATAGCAGAAAGAGAGAAATAGCTCCTATAAGTTGTCCTCTGAGCTCCACACACACAAACTATGCTATGAATGTGTGTATACACACACACACACACACATTAAATAAATGAATGAATAAATAAATAAATAAATAAATAAATAAATAAATAAATGTAGTAAAATATTTTTAAAAATAAGCACATTAAATCATTTTACAGATTGGCTCTACAGAGTTTCTATGAACTCCAGAAATACTCTTTGTACAAATCTCTTTGTATTTTTCTTGAAAATGCTGTACTTATACACAATTGTCACCACATCCTGGTTTCTGTGAAGCTGGCTCTTGTAATTTTTGACTCTCTTGTAAGGAGTGAACATATGGACAGGGACCACTTCTCACAAGAGCAGTTACTCTTGTCTTTGTCACTCAAGACAGAAACAAAGAATTTTCCTTAGCATCCTCTGTCTCTGTTGGTGATTTTTATATTCTTCAGAGCTGTGACAGCAAGTCTTTGCCTTAAGGCATCCATTGTTTACAGAAGCAATCAGAACATCATTAGCATCACCCAGGTTA
The DNA here is from genome assembly GCA_902168425.1 of Peromyscus attwateri. Lineage (NCBI taxonomy): Eukaryota > Metazoa > Chordata > Mammalia > Rodentia > Cricetidae > Peromyscus > Peromyscus attwateri. The sequence goes on along the minus strand of CABHPP010038310.1, from coordinate 8,427 downwards.
TCCTAGAACACACTCTCCTATTTCTGAGAGTGAGACGAGCAAGATGAGAGACAAGATTTTTTTCTAAAATCCAGTTTCAAGAATGCTGGAGTACTAAAGCAATTGCTTATAAGGTCAAGTTTGCATAAGTCTGTGTTTCTTCAGAAAATACTTATGCAGCCAGTTTCTTTAGGTTGTAACTGATGAAACAATTGCCAGCGATGGAAGAGGGAAGTTGGTGGTAGTTGTTGCTCTGTTATTTAGGATGTGATCAGCAAAAGAGGAAAGAGGACTATGTAAAATAGCTATAATGTCCTTGTCCTTCTATCTACCAAGAGTTTCCCAGGAGAAAGAATCTAGAAGTAGTATCTATGTTAAGGACATGGTGGGAAACTACTAGGATGCATTTACATAGTTATTTTCCAGATTGCTTAAGTCTTGCATTTCTATTCTGACTTTACAAACTTGTCCCTCAGTGAGTGGTCTGTAGCCTAGCTAGAACATTAGAATCTTTCATGGCAATATCCAAGCAATGTCTGTTTTGGGATGCTACCCTATGAACCAACATGAACTTAGTTGAGGAAAGAGACTAAATTTACATAAGTTGCAAAACTCTGTAACTGGTACTGATAGACAGATGAGGTGATAACATGATAGCCTCACAGAGTTTCATATTCAATAGGACTGAAAATCTACCAGCTGAGACCAGGAGGTTGAACTGGGACATGGTGCTGGACTAAGTTTGAGCAAGCTGTCAGGCAGCATCTCTATTCTCCTAAACTCCTTTGATTTAAATCCTGAATTTTCCCAAATATCCCACAATAAGAATTATATACTCCTAGCTCCCTTCACTTAATTTTTATCATAATTTCTGTTTTCAAGCTCCAATAATGTTTTGGTTTTGTTTTCACATCATATGACCAGACACTTTCATAGGTGACTAAATCATCCCACTTGTTAGCATCCTAAGATTTGCCTTACTAGCTTTCATAGTGCCAGGGGCTCCATATGGGCTATTGAGGGCAGGGGAGAGAAGACATTAATGGTCTTACCCAGTGTTGGGTCCTGCAGGCACTACTGAGCTACCAGGTAAGAGGTTCCCACTGTTGCAACAATAGAGCAACTGTTACAGGGTAACAAACGGTTTTCTGGTTTGATTTGAGGCTTTTCTCCAGGAAGGAATATTTCACCAGTCTTATTTTCACAGGTCCTACTGGCTTTCTACTTGTCCAGCTCAGTATATTGGAATAGCTACTACAGAGTTCCATCTCCAACTCTAAATATTTGCATGAAGGCATTCAGTCAAAAATAATAAATATAACTTCCCTTTATGTAGAACTACGTGATCAATTCCCACATTAATATTTTTTTAAATTATTCTACCATTGAAAAATGTAGTGGGAAGGGTTGGTAATAAAACCCACATTTTAACACTTTTGAAGTTGTGTAAACATGTTCTGGCAAGAAAGCTACACAGTCCCACTTTCCACATACCAGAAGGAAGTCCACTTGCTTTTGTCTGAAAAAAAAAATCCTGTATCTTAGAAATATATAAATGAGTAGTGTGTAGTCTAGCAGTCATCCCACTAAATTTCTCCTTCCTTTATCCACTTGTATCCAAAACGCCCAAGTGTGACTTGTTTCTTCTCTTCCCTTGGTGCTAATCTTGTATATTGAAAATAACTTATTGTTCTTTTTCCTTTCAATTATGATCTGGTGGTAACCGGCCATGTAGTATAGGAACCTATCCATGTGACCTTCACAGCCGTATGCTTTGGTCATATGCAACTCTCCAAAGTTCTTCCTTTATTCAGAACTTGTCTTCTGCTAGAATGTGGATAAATCAAGACTTGCTTCCCACCAGCAGAAATTCCTCTCTACCATACCTTCCCTGAAGCAGATGGAGATGCCTCCATACCTCCAGTTTCCATTTCAGTTCCCTTTCTAACAGTCCCATCTCCTCTTTGCAGATCTCAGCAGAGCTTTATAAAGTTCAACCTGCTTCCTCAATTAGATCCCACATCTTGTCTACATTATAACTTAAAGTTCTTCTTAGAGAAGAATATCATCTTTCTTCTTCTATTTTTACCCAAAAAAACATAACATTTTTTTTCTTTTGTAATTTAGTTAATATCACTCCTTGTACTCTCTGTCTGTTTCTGCCTCTGTCTCTGCCTCTCTCTCTGTCTCTCTCTCTCTGTCTCTCTCTCTGTCTCTCTCTCTGTCTCTCTCTCTGTCTCTCTCTCTGTCTCTCTCTCTCTCTCTGGTGTGTGTGTGTGTGTGTGTGTGTGCATGAATGTTAATATGTGTATGTGCAGGTCAGTGTGGAGGCCAGAGGTCAACCTCAAGCACCAATCTTCTAGTGTAATTTACTTTGTTTTGTGAGGCAGGATGTCTCACTGACCTGCTACTCACTGGCTGCCAAGCTGGCTAGCGATCATGTGCTACCTGGATTGTTAAGTGTGTTCTAGAGATCAGATTCAGATCCTCCTGATTGCATGGAAAGCACTTAATGACTGAACCATCATCTCTCCAGCCCTTTCTTGTATTCTGATACTCCTTTACAAAGCCCCATCAGCATTTCCCTCTCCATGTACTGTAGAATGTATTCTCACTGCCCCAATGCACAAGACCCAGATCCCTCCCCCATTCTCACTACCTCCTTCTCTTTACAATGTCTCCACCACCAATGCCTTTCTCGCTCCATGAGAACTTTGGATGGTAAAGCAGGTGGTCTTTGGTGGTCCATTTCACATGGTACAGTGTTTCCTAATGTCTAAAGTTGGTACAAATGTAGTATCCTTCTGTCACATTTATAGGTCAAACGAATCACAAGAATAGCCCAGGATCAAGTATATAGCAAAAAGATGGTACTTTTGATGACAGAGAATTTTAGCTCCCTCATCTTTAGACTGTTGTGCACACACTGTGAGGAGTTTAGTCTTTCCTCTTAAATGCGTTGCCATTTTACCTAGCAAGAAAATTGCATGATGTATTTCAAAATTTGAAAAAGAAATGCATAAAAGAGTAGATGTTAGTTATAAATTCAGGTAGTGATCCTTTTACAAAGTGGGCAAACTCAGTGAGCACAAACCTGTGAGAATCTAAGAACTGTTGAGTCTCAGAGAACATGGCCTGAAATTCTGCAACTGAGAAATGCATATCACGCCCAGTGTTCTGCATGAGATACATCAATAATTTCAGAGCTTTAGACTTGACTCTTTCATCTCCTAGCTCACTCAGTTTATTCCAAAAAACTATGAGCTGTACTTTTGACCCAAGCTAGTCACCTTAGAAGGCTTGATTCACAACCACAAATGCAACCAGAAAAAAAAACTTGCAAAACTGTGACTTAATGAACACAGGCTAATAAAAATACTTAATCTAATGAATTTACTTAGCTATTTGAGTGTTTCCTTGTTCTAAAAAAAACCCATAATATTTAAATAGCAAATATGGTGGTACATACAGTAGCCTTGGCATTCAGGAGGCTGAGGCAGGAGGATCCCAAGTTCAGAGAGGCATGGGTAACATGCAGAACCCTATCTCAGATAAAAACAGGCAAGTGGACCACAAACAAGTTTGTGCTTGTATTGCCTACAGGATTTTCATAAATACCAAATCAGGTGCATACATTATAAGCATTCTCATTATCTTACTCCTTTTCATTTATTCCTCTCTTATACAATACATCCTGACTACATCCTCCCCTCCACTCCTCCCAACTCTCCCTGCACCTTTCTTCTCCCTCAGATCCACTACTCCTCTGTTTCCCTTCAGAAAAGAGCAGACCTTCCAAGGATATCAACCGAACATGGCATAACAAGATGCAATAAGATTAAACACAAACGCTCACATCAAGGTTGGACAAGGCAACCCATTAGGAGGGAAAGGGTCCCAAGAGAAGGCAAAGGAGTCAGAGATACTGGACTCCCACTGTTAGGAGTCCCACAAAAACCCCAAGCTAAACAACCACAACACATATGCTGAGAACCTAGTGAAGACCCAGGCTCTGTGATTGCTACTTCAGTCTCTATTAGCCACTGTGGGCCCTGCTTAGTTGATTCTGTGTGTCATGTTTTCCTGGTGTCCTTGACCCCTCTGACTCCTACATTCCTTCCCTCTTTTGAGTTCCACCTAATGTTTGGCTGTGAATCTCTGCTTCTGCTCCCATCAGCTGCAGTAGGAAGCCTCTCTAATGACAATTGGGCTTAGCACTGATCTATGAGTATAGTAGACTATCATTAGGAATCATTTCACTGACTTTTTTCTTTCAATTGTGTTCAGATCTAACCTAGGTCTCTGGGACATACAGGTTCCTGGCCATCCAGGCGGTATCAGTTGTAGGCTACCTCTTGTGGTTAGACCAGTCATTGGTTGGCCACTCCAAGAAGCTCTAAGCCACTATTATCCCAGCACATCTTGCAAGCAGGACAGGTTGTGAATTGAAGGTTTTGTGACTGGGTTGGTGTCTCAGTTCCACCACTGGATGACTTGCCTGGTTACAGAGGATGGACCATTCAGACTCTATATCCTCCATTACTAGGAGTCCTCACTAGGGTCATGCATATAGGTTCCAGGAAGTTTCCACTGTGCTAGATGTCCACATGGTCCCCCAATTCCAGTTGTCTCTCCCTGTACTCTCTCCCTCCTGTAACTGATCTTTCTTGTCCCCATCCCCATCTGCCCCCAGACCACTGGCATGATCTATTCTGTTTCCCCATCCAGAAATATCCATGTGTCACCTCTAGAGCCCTCCTTGTTGCTTAACTTCTCTGGGTCTGTGGATTATAGTGTGATTATCCTTTACTTAATAGCGAATATCCACTTATGAGTGAGTCTTAAAAACTCAACGTGTTTGTCTCCATAAGGGAAATGCAAATCAAAACCACTTTGAGATCCCATCTTATACCTGTCAGAATGGCTAAGATCAATAACACAAGTGACAGCTCACTCTGGCAAGGATGTGAAGCAAGGGAACACTCTTCCATTGCTGGTGGGGGTGCAAACATTTTCAGCCACTATGGAAATCAATATGGCAGTTCCTCAGAAAATTGGGGTAGCTGGGACAATTTCTTGCCAGGGGTCTTCTGTTTTATTTCCTTTGGTTTTGAGATTATTCCATCCAAGTAGACTTGATCTTCCTTCAAGTGCTGAGTGCTCAATGTTTAAAAGGTGTTTATGAACTGAATTGTGGCCAGCAATGAACAACTTTTAGGACCTAATTAAACTTTCTAGTACAAGGAAGGATTTTTTTATAATGTGAGTTATCTACTGCACTCGATTTGTTTGCTGTAGACTTAGGGGAAATAGAGAAACACAGGTAAAAGGAACTGATTGATGACTGCTGTAAAAAAAAATAAGCAAGTGATGAAAGGGGGAAAGAGGGGTGTCTAAAGGAGTTGCAGTGGATGTTGGAGTCAAGAATCAAAGTGTTTGAGAAGAGTTTTCTGTTGACTGTCCAGCACCTATCCCCCTGCTCCCATCCTCCAGGGACCACTGGAGTTATTTTCACTCCCTAGTTGACAAGCAGTGTATTTTCAGTGTCCAAGTCTAAACTTTCCTATCTATTCCAAGGAAAATAAGATATTAAAATCACAGAAAAAGGCCCAAGAGAAAGGTGGTTAAAAACTACACGAACTGTTACTGAAGTTTTCCTTAATGAAACTATATGATAAATGCCATTCTGCAGTCAGAAGACAGAGCACCCATTGACATCCAACACAATGTTGGACTACTCCCAGAAGAAGCCAGCGTTGCCCAGGATGACAAAGAACTGCTACCAAACTCTCACCAGAGATAGTAATGGAGGGCCTTATTCCAACTTTTTTATAACACATAGAAGGATAAAAACATTGTCTGGGGAAGCAGATGGAATTTACTCATTGAAGAATGCACAACATCTAGTATATATTGACCAATAATAACTGGTCAATATATGGCTGTGTTGGAGTACCAAATGAGGGAGCAACTGATGTCTTTCTAGCTTCCTCACATTCATGTCTCCATGAGTTACAACTCTCTCACAGTGTACTATTGTAGTATGCATTGTAGATCAGGGGACTTTCCCACTCGGATAACTAATAAAGCACCCCAGGGACTCAAGTAGAACAAGCCTCTTCCTAATTAATGAACGTCATGACATAGAAACACTAAGTAAGCAATGGCAACTGGCAAAGCTGACCACTCATTTTAAAATCTGAACACAATGATTAATACAATAAAAATAGCAAGAGTTAAGTCCCCCAGTGAAGCTACTACCACTGTTGTATGAGAAGATTCCTATGTTGAAATATGCTGTTTATTATTACTACTTTCTAACACTTCCATTTGTTTTCTTTCTTTTCATCTGTAGACCTACCAAGAAAGCTACTTCATGTTCAGTGAAATAATTCCTTGTATTTGTAATAAAAATATATGAATAAAATATTATACATTTTAAAGCAAAGCAATGATTGTGTTTGTCAAGTGAAAATGAGTTTGGGGACATAGCTCAGTGGTAAAGCATTTGTTTCGCATGCACAAGGAGGCTCAAGATTCAGTCTTCAATTCTAAAAGAAAGAGAGAGGGGGAGGGAGGGGAGAGGACAGGAGTGGAAGACTAGACAAGAAAAGATGAGGAGAGGACAGGAGAGAACAGGACAGGAGAGGAGAGGACAGGACAGGACAGGAGAGAACAGGACAGGACATGACAGGAGAATCAGTTTGATAGAGTGATGCCCTCCTTTATGCAATATGGTACTTTGAAGGAGTTCAATTAGACCCTCTAGCTAGGCCAACTATTTCTGGGTTTTGTGTTATATACCAGGACCTGTGCCGTAATTGCATCTCATTTGCTGTAGTCCAGATGGCCTGGCCTGACATAACGCATATTTTATTCAAAGTCAAGAACTGTCCATAAGTCAGATATTATGAACCTTCAAATGTTGGTATTGCCTATGGGTTCAAGCAGGCACATCCTTTCCAGGAGTGTGTATCCTTTCCAGTCCAGACACTGCTCACTCCAGAAATAAAGGGGGCCAATATAATTGAAATGTCATGTGCTCCATTTGTCTCTTAGAAGAATAGTGCTAAATCTGAAGGCTTGATTGTGGTCTACAGCAACTGTATGTCTGCTGAGCCTTCAGAAAAGGTAGCAGCTAAGTCATCTTTGATGAGAGATGACCCAGCTTCTCTCCATCAATGGGCTATAAGTCTGAAAGCTGATTTTTCAGATCAAGCAGGCCATTGTGACTTTTATTTATTTCCTTTTGCCCTCATCATCCTCATTATCCACCCTTGGCGTCTATTAACTCTATATACAGACCTCTACTCTGGTATACCTTCAGCAAAGCTATTTTATTTAGTATCTCTAGAGTTGTCTACAAGAAAGATCAGATTGGCTAACACTTGGATTTGGGTTCTTATTTGATAAAGGTATATATCTAACCTCTGAGAATTAACTGCTGATTGCCTGCTTCTATGATCTGAGACCACGCTGTACGTGTTATCAGGGATCCAGTTTTGTTACAGCATCTCATACTATGCCCTGCACTTACAGGAGGAGACAGGGACCATTGGGGTTCTCAGATGGTAGGGACCCTTCCTCCAGAGTGTTCTTAAGTTCTCCACTGAGGCATTCCGACCACTTCCCATAGAGTGTAGTCAATATTTCTTTCTATTCCTATGCCACTTTCCAGACACTGAATTCCTTCTTCCCTTGTTGGCATAGTGGTTCTAGCAGCTGTCCATCATTTGATGCAAACCCTCATTTCCTCCAAGCGTCCAAAAGTAAACACAATCCTCTGGGCATATGCTCAGGAGTGGGAATAGCTGGGTCACACGGCAGATCGACTAGCTTTTTGAGAAACCTCCAGAGTGGTTTCCAATGTGGCTACACTAATCTACACTCCACCAACAATTTTAGAATTCTCCTCTCCTCACGTGTTCACTGGTGTTTGCTGTTTGTCTGTTTGCTTGTTTATAATAGTCATTGTGACTTGAATGAGATGGGATGTCAGTGTAGTTTCAATCCTTATTTCCCTAATGGTAAGAGCATTGAACACTGTTAAAAAAAAAAAAAAAAGCATTTACTATGTGTTTTTATTTCTGCTTTGAGAGCAGACTGTTTAGTGTCATAGCCTATTTTTTTATTTGGGTTATTTATTTTCTAGGTGTTTATTGTTTTGGTTTGGTTTGGTTTTAGTTCTTTATATATGTTAGATATCAGTTCTTTGTCAGCTGTATAGTCAGAAAAACTTTTCTTATGTGCTTTATTTAGGCTGTCTCTTCACTCAATAATCAATTTCCTTTGCTATTCAGAAGGTTTTAAATTACATTTTCTCATTCATCAGCTGCTAGCCTTATATCCTGAGCCTGGAATCCTTGTCAAAAACGCCTACCTGTGTCTATATCCTTTTATTTTCCTCTCTCTCTCTCTCTCTCTCTCTCTCTCTCTCTCTCTCTCTCT
>CABHPP010038309.1:0-13016 GCA_902168425.1 Peromyscus attwateri | reverse complement strand
TTTTGGAATCTCTAACATCACAGAGTTCTCTAAGTATAGTCAGCCTCCAAACATCTCTGTTCCATCTTTTTCCACACCATCCATAGTTTATAATCACAGTTATTGTGTTAAAAGCCATAGTGTGTTCATAATTCTTACTCACTTCATGTCTTTGTGCAGACAATTCAGTCTGCTGAAATCTTTAAATTCTGTGTTCATCCTCATAGCATCACATGTGAACTTCTAAAGAATCTCCTCTGGCTTTGAAGCTGTGGCTCTTACCTTCCCATTCTTCTACTGCAGCATTTCTGTCAGAATTTAGCATATCCTGTTGATTCATTATATGGCCAGTGCTCCAGAGAAGTAACAGCTTCCTTCTCAAAGAAGGGCACTAACATTTCCACTTTCACAGGCAATGTCTCTAATAGGCCCACAGTCCCACACTCCAGGAGTGAATTGTTCTACACATAGGGCCAGACACCATGTACCTAATGCAAACACTGAAGTAGCTCTTCATCTGTCATAATTATTATCTCTGAAAGTGAACTTAAATGAGTTGTCTCCACATTAGCCAAAGGAAGTAGCTATATATAAAATTACATCATTTTTGACATTCCAAACTGCATTTGATAATTGACATGTTACCACCATGATGATCTTTACTTATTCCTAATTTCCTAAGTAACTATTTCCTCCTGAATTTTTGCTATATTTTGGTTTTAGTTTGACTTTTGTTCTTTCTCTGGGGGTTTGTTTTTACTTTTCTGGAATGTTCTGGTTGGCTATCTCTGGATAGCCATACTTAAGGGACCACTAAGAGTCCTCACTCATTTATTATCCATCATTACCAGTTCCCTCACATACAGGAAATCCCTCATGATAAATGGCCAGCTGTCAGTTACTAAGTGGTGTACTAATGTATCTATACTAGAACTGGAGATACTGCAAATATATTGCAAGACTTGTAATTTGCTCTAAATAAATATATTGTTTTATATTTGAATACAGACCTAGTGTAAGAAATGAAAAGTAATTTTAGCATTGAGAAGAATGGCCTTGAGTATTTTCTAAATGTGTGTACTGTTTAAAAGACAAACAGGGTAAATAGAACAATTAATATTAAAGAACTACAGGAACATGATTTAGAACTGCTGAATTTAATAGAAACTAGGAATCACCTCTTCACTAAATGAACAATGTTAAGAAACCAAGATTCAGAACACAGTTCAAGGACCCACAATGATACGATTAAATGCTCTGGATTAGGGTCCTTTAAAGTCCTCACAGTTCCACTCCAGATAGCATTAAAGTGGTGAATTTCACAGAAATTTCTGAGAGTGGTTTTGAAGGGGACAATGGTAGAAGAATAACAAGTTCTGGGATAATACTGGAAAGGAAGGGTCATGGTGCAGAAAGACATGTCTAGAGTCTAGAGCATGGAGGGTGATGGGATTCAATATAGACCAACTAGAACCCAGTCCTCTTCCTCAACACATGATTTTTCAAGTCTCTTGCTTCCAGCATAATTTTCCATTTTCCCTACATGACCCCAACCATTCTGATATTTTTAAATCCTTACTGATCCTTAAGCCTCAACCACTCTCTTTATCTGAGCACTAATAGAAAATCACAGTTGACCAACACAAATACCCAAGTCTTAAAATATTGAAAGGATTAACAAGAAGCAAGGGAACAGCTCCAACAAAAATGATTCAGAATGGAAAAAAAGGATAATCTATAAAAACAAGACTTTTTAAAGGTAGATGCACTGTCACCTACTGGCATCTTAGCTCAGTTCTAAATAGTAACTGCTACAGAAGTCAAACTTTATATGGTAGAAACCTGTCCCCCATGTGATGCTATCAATAACCTGGCCCAAACAACAGAATAAAGGGACAAACTACACAAAGCCAGTCAGGTAGGATTAAACACAGAGACCATAGGTAGCTAAATTGTCCACATTCTGTCTTGAATCTCTCATGTCTTCTAAGTGGTTATTTAATCCATGAGAATAAAAATGTAATGAATTTTACATTGTGCTGTGGAATAAGTTGTGAGCTTTGAAGCAACTGCCACTCTGAACAGAAAGTCAAAGTTAAAGAATGTTCGCTGGAAATTTTGCATATTTAACAAATGGAAACCATTCTAAAATGCAAATATTCTGGTTTTTAAAATATATACATAAGTTCTAGTTTAAAAAGTAAAAATCCCAAAAGAAACCCCAAGAATACTAGAAAACATGTTTGAAAGTCTAAGGGAAATACATTCTAACAGATCTAAAAGGTTCTGTGATTAAAATAAAACCCCTTATGGCTAAAATGCAAAACCAAAGTGTCATAGTCAGATGAAGATACAACTTAAAGAAAAGCAAAAAGACCATACAACTGGGAAGAATTACAATGCCCAGAGGTACAAGTAGTAAGAAGGCCAAAAGAATGTTTGAAAATAACTGCCCCAAACTCTAAAGTAAATACAGAAAATATTTCAAAACATCAAAGAGAGAGAGTTAAATGGTGACACAGAGGATAAAAATTTTCAGTGGATGAAGAGAGAGTAACTTTGCAGAAGAAGCCCTTAAGAATGCCCAAATCTTCTACTGGAACTAACAGAAGCATGTTTTCTTCCTAGAAATGATAAGCCTTTGATCTAACTTATATACTGGGCAAAATTACCTCACTGGTAATAATAACTCCAGCGTCATTGAATTTGCTGTACAAATGCAACCAGTCAACTGGTCTGACACAAATCTCATCTTTATTTGCAAACAGACACCATGCTTCAGAACACTGCTATATTTTCGTAGGGTATTAGTCTAAAGGTGGATAGGTCATTAAGGACAATTAGTCCAGAAAATTGGGGAAATTTTTGATACTTAGTGTATAATCAAATGTAAACTAGTATAAGAACTACAGCATGGTCTAAAGATGAAAATGTCTACCTTGGGATGGAAACAATGGCTCATTAGCTAAACACACTTATTGCTCTTGCAGAGGACCCCAGTTTAGTTACCAGCACCTACATAGCAGCTGACAACCATCTGAATTCCAGGCAAAACACTCAGGAACATAAAATATAAATAAATAAATCTCTAAAAAATTAAAAAGAATGTGTACCTCCCATCCTAGAATTTCCTTGGGAGAAATTACATGTGGCAAAGAAGAATAAAACAATATAACTCTAATTTCCAAACTCTTCTATATACTTCGTACTTACAGATAAGCAAAGCCATATTCCCCTTTCCAAAACTGAGTCCTTCCTATTCTCCTACTGTTTGAACTAAATGTCATTCTTATCTCATTTGTCTTTATCAATGCCTCTAACTTAATCAATAGGTGCTGTCACTACTTTCTCCTTATCAGGTATCCTACTCTCCACCCCAGTTACCCCTATTTTTCCAAACCATCAGTCTCTCTGACCTGTATTTCTAAAATTGACTCTTTTTTTAAAGATTTATTTATTATGTATACAGAAGAGAGCACCAGATCTCATTATAGATGGTTGTGAGCCACCATGTGGTTGCTGGGAATTGAACTCAAGACCTCTGGAAGAGCAGTCAGTGCTCTTAACCTCTGAGCCATCTCTCCAGCCCTAAAATTGACTCTTATCATCCTCATTCATTGCAGTTTTGCTATCATTTGAATTTACTTTCCATAAATGATCAAGCAGATATTTCCCTTCCATTCAAACCTCTTTGGCAAATGAGATAAGCTATAAGCCTCTGCCACAATCCAGAAAAAAAAATTTTAACTTCCTGAATGGAACTCATAAAAGGTTGCTATGTCCCATTTAATTGTGTTTGAAAGTAATGTTTTCCTATGTACTTCCTAGGGTAAAAGACTTTGTATATAGGCATCATCTCCTTCTATTCTTTTATCACTTTATTGAGCATGTCTTCTAAGTATACAACATGTCCCCACCAATGATGTCCATAAAGGAAACATAAAAAAATTGATAACAACACGGGCAATGTATTAGTCACTGCTCTCATTGCTATGACTAAAAGAAGGCTTATTTTGGCTCATGGTTTAAGATCAAGTCCATCGTGGCAAAGACGGTATGGTGACAAGAGTGTGAGGTGGCTGGTCACATTGCATTCATAGCTACAAAGCAGAGTGGGAAAAGAAAGACTAATACTCAGTGTACTGCTTTATTCAGTCCAAGCCACATTCTAGGTGGTCCTTCATCTTCAGTTAAACCCCCTAGGAGGTGCTCTGATAGACACATTCAAAAGTGTTTCCTAGGTGATTTCAAATCCAATAAAGTTAACAATGAAGATCAATTATCATGGACAAAGAAAGTTTCTGAGGAGCTGCTATAACAAAGTACCACAGAATGGATGGCTTAAACAACAGACATTTCATTTTCAGAATTCTGAAAGCTGGAAATCCAAACTTAAGATGCCAGCCAGATTGGTTCCTTGTGATGCCTCTTCTTTTGGCTTGCAACTACAGAACACTGTCTCCTTCCCATGCCTTCATATGGTTTTCCTTTCTACACTCTAGTAGATTAAACCCACATTAATGATTTTCCTCAATCCCTTCCAATCATAATCTAGACCTTCTACTGATAGCACAATATGCCATTTCTTTACCCTTCTGATTCATCTTGAACCAACTTTTACATGGGCCCTATTAAGAATCCAGTTGTCTCTAAACAAAATAGTCACTTTGCTTTTGTGTCATTACAACACGATTTCCATCTAGCAAGAAACCATTCTGCAACAGTCTGATTATTCTCCAGTTCCAGAAGTTCTAAGCTTTCTTCGTGAGACAATTCAATTGTCTTTTCATCACTGCATCCCTTGAGTCTCCCCTTTCCCTGTCCCTTGCTCCATCCTTCCAACACACGTGTATAATGCCACCTCCCTTCTAACATCACCATCTCCCGTTCAGGGCATCCACATCAAGCAAGTGTTGGATTAGACTGTAATTCAGATCTGAGACTGAGATTAGTCTCAGTATTTTCCTACTGCATGTGTGCTGCCTAAACATAGCTCAGAGCATTTGATAGGTGTAGCATGAATCTTAAAAGTCTTATTAATTAAACAAATCTGAGCCAGGTATTGGGGTGAACACTGGAAGGTCAGAGAGACAGAACAAGCCACAGCTATCTCACCTTGCCGGATCCTCAGCTGGTCTTGCTTCCTCAGACTGGAAGCCTCTATGTCCTCATATCCGAATGACTCTCAGCTGAACTGCTGCTAGAAGCCTGAATGCTTAACCAGCCCAAATGCTTCTCCAGGCCAAATGCCTCTCCAGGGCAAATGCCTCTCCAGGGCAAATGCCTCTCCAGGGCAAATACCTCTAGTTTCTGGTCCTCACGCCTTATATGCCTTTCTGTTTTCTACCACCACTCCCTGGGATTGAAGGCTTGCTTTCTGGGATTAAAGGCGTGGGTCACCATGCTTGGGTGTATCCTTGAACACATGGATTTCTGCCTCTGGAATGCTAGGATTAAAGGCGTGTGCTACCACTGCCTAACCTCAGATTAATATTGTGGCTGTTCTGTCTCTGACCCCAGATAAGTTTATTAAGATACACAATATTTTGGGGAACACAATACCACCACAGATAGGTATGTATGGAAGGGCAGCAGGGATGGAAAGAGAGATGGAATTTAGTGTAGAAGCTTTCTTTGTTGGTAACAGAGGAAAGTAAATTGAGTCAGCTATGGCGGAGACTGCACTGTGGGCATTCCTTGTCCGGCTTGAGTTGACAGGGCTCTCTTTCTCTCATTGGTTTTACCTATGCCATCTTTCTGCTTTCTCAACCTAACCAGTCCTCATAATACTGCAAGCTGTGGCTAACATGTGACCTCCATCTTACGAAGACTTTACTAGCTGCTAAGTGAAATCCAATATCTAAAATTTGTACTTCCCAACCTATCCTACAGCCTCTAACAAAATGTGTTCTTTATATTCAACTTTATATATTCAGTTATATTTCCCTTGTCAGTAATGTTTCATAAGATGTGCCTTCTACATAGAGCCTCTCATCCCTATTGTGCCTGTCATCTAAAACATACCAGATTCCCAGCCCATGGTTCCCACCAAACCAGAAGAAATCTTAGCCATCTCTCATTTCCCCGAGCCATGAAGAATGCTACTTAGCACAATCCCCATGTAATAGGTTTGCCCAGCTGTTATTTGTCCAAGTTGCATGGACATAGGCCTTTCATGAGATTATAACTCATAATAAAGACATTTACTCATTTCTTCACAGATAAACACACACACATATAATTTTAATGAGTTTAGAAGGAATTTACATAAGGATTTAAATGATTGCTATCATTCATTCAATACATTCAATAAATTGTAATTCAATATAATAATGTCATTTGGCAACAGGTTATAATTTTCCCTTTGGCTTAATTTTTTTAATTCTGTTATTTTCACTAAAAATGTAATGGTCAGACTACATTAAAAATGAGAATTCATGTGGTGTCCTTGAGCACTCTGGCTCCTATAATCCTTTCTCCTCTTCTGCAGGATTCCCCCAACTTTGTCTAATGTTTGACTGTGGGTCTGCATCTGTTTTCATCAGTTGCTGGATGACATGCCTCTGATGACAATTGGGCTAGGCACCAATCTGGTCACAGGAGATGGCCAGTTCCGGCTATGGATCTGCTATTGCTAGGAGTCTAAGCTGGGGTCTTCCTTATAGATTCCTGGGAGATTCCCTTGCACCAGGTTTTTTACCTGACTGGGAAATATACCCTCTTTTCCAGTAGTCAACTTACCTGGGCTCACAGACACTGAACTGACAACCAGGAAGTCTGCATGAGACTGACATAGGCACTCTGCATATATATTACAGTTGTATAGCTTGGTCGCCTTGTGGGACTCCTAACAGTGAGAACAAGGACTGTCTCTAACTCTCTTACTGGCTTTTGGGACCCTATTCCTCATACTGGATCACCTTGCCCAGCCTTAATACATGGGGAGGTGCTTAGTCTTACTGCAACTTGAGATGTCATGTTTTGTTGCTATTCATGGGAGACCTGTCCTTTCCTAAACAGAAATAGAGGAGGAATGGACTGAGGGGTGGGAACAGAGGGGTTTTTTTGGGGGGGGGACTTGGAGGAGAGGAGGGAGGGGAAACTGTGACCCTACACTGCCTGAATGATCAAGAACTGAGACTGAATAGCCCAGAAACCTAAGGTAGAACCAAACACAATTGCCTTCCCCCACGGAAAAAAAATCAATAAAATGATTCCTAATGATATTCTGGTATATTCATAGATTGGTGCCTTGTCTAGTCATCATCAGAGAGGTTTCCTCCAGCAGTTGATGAGAGTGGATGCAGAGACCCACGGCCAAACATTGTGAACGAACAGAGAGTCTAAATTAGAGGTTTCCATGGAGTCCCTCCCCTCAGAGATCAGGAAATCCTGCAGAAGAGGGGGGAGGAAAGATTGTAGGAATCAGAGGACACCAGGAGAACATGTCCCACTGAACTGGCTAAGCAGGGCTCACATGGGCTCAAAGACTGAAGAAGCAAGCACAGGGCCTGGATGAGTCTGCACCAGGTCCTCTGCATACTTGTTAGTTTGATGTTTTTATGTGATGCCTAACAGTGGAAATGGCTGTATCTCTGACTCTTTTGCCTGCTCTTGAGATGCTTTTTCTTCTATTGGGTTGCCTTGTCTAGCCTTGATAGGTGGGCTTTTGTCTTCTCTTACTGTATCTTGTTTTAGCATATTTGGTTGTTGTAGTTGTAATGTTTCTCGGGTCCCGCCAAGCCCCCACAGTCCCATGGCCTGCTTATAGTATAATCACTCAGAAGCTTATATTAATTATAACTCCTTGGCCATTAGCTCAGGCTTATTACTGACTAGTTCTTAAACTTAAATTAACCCAGAATTCTTATCTATGTTTAGCCACATGGCTTGGTACCTTTACTCAGTTCTGCCTTCACATCTTGCTTCCTCTGTGTCTGGCTGGTGACTCCTGACTCAGCCCTTCCTCTTCCCAGAATTCTCCTTGTCTGCTCACCCTGCCTATACTTCCTGCCTGGCTACTGGCCAATCAGCATTTTATTTATCAACCAATCAGAGCAACACATATTCACAGCATGCAGAACGACATCCCACAGCAGGTTGTTGTCTCTTGAAGTCTTTCTCCTTTCTGAAGGGAAACTGAGGGGGAATGGATCTGGGGGAGAGGGGAGGTGAGGGAGGAGCTGGAAGGAGTCAAGGGAGGGCAAACTGTGGTCATGATGTATTGTATGAAAGAATCTATTTTCAATTAAAAGAAGAAAATTACACCATATTCATGGAACACACACACACTCCTTCACTGAGACATTTTGAAATGTCAGTTTTGGTAGCAGAATGAATTTCATTCTGCAGCTAAGAAATGACCCTAGTTTGTATTGGGAACCAGTCAGATGAGATGAGACTGTGAACTTTCATGAGCATTCTGATAGCTAAGTTGAACTTTTGAACACAGAGCTCATAGCCACACTTTATCCTTGCTGACCACCATCTCCATTCCACAGGCAGGTCACCCATATCTATTTCAAGAATGAGTAAATATAAAATGGCATGTTATCACCCTTTCCCTAGACAATTTCCTATATACCTCTCCTACTGAACATGGGTACACCCTTGTTTCCCTTGATACGCTCCTGTACCCATATCCTGAGGGACATGATCTTTCCTGAGACATGATCTTTCCTATACATATATCCTATGGATGGTGGATCTTTCTCTAGGCACCTTCCTATGCCCAAAACCTATGAACATGATCATTTCTCTCTGGGAAAATATTGAAAAGACCAGGCTTTTAAGATGTAAGTTGGCTAAATAGCTGAAGTCTGGAGAAATTTCCTCACATTAAGATTTATTGGATTGTGAATAATCTCTCTGGGGAAGCGCCAATAGCCCCATCAGTGGTGTTGTTTAATTAAAACTATTCTAAAGTAAGTACAGGAGATGTTGCTCCAGGGACTCATTTTGCAATGACCCCAGAAGGACTGACTTGATGATCTTAAAATTGTTAACAGTTTCAAAACCTTTAACATCTTCAGAAATAGTTTCCCGCCATTTTCATGAAGAAAGGGATAGGTTGTTCTATTTCTAATCACCACTCCCTATAAAGTCAAACAAAAACAAAGGCCAGCAACAAAAAATACAGTTTACAAACCAAGTTGTTTCTTATCAGCTCTAAATGATACAGGCAGCATCAGCTCAGAGAAAATCCTCAGAAGATTCTCTCAAGCTAGCCCTGGAGCCAAGAGTTTTAGTTCTTCTACTTTCTTCAGTTACTTATTTTCTTGATTCCTTGTTTGTAGATTCAAAATTCAATGCTTTTATTTTATAAAATGCAAACCAAGATTTTGCTTCCAGTTAGCACTCTAACTAGTCTATGAGTATATTCCTGTAATCATCATTTATAGTCTATGCACTAATTCTACAGAGAACAATGCTTGCTCTCTGTAGCTTTTGACCTTTGATGAGAAAAAAAAAAAAAAAAAAAAAAAAAAAAAAAAAAAACCTTAAACAACAATGAAGCCCAGCAAGTCTTAGGTAGCCTTGACCTGTGGACTGAATGTGTTCCATGGTGATGCTGATAAGTACCAAAGACTGATGGAGGAGTACCAGCTATTATTACTCATACATGAGGCCTCGTCCCCACCACATACCAGCACCCACATAACTCAACACCCCAACTCCTGCTCTGTAGAGGAAACATGTTCCAGATTTTGTGGTTAGCAGCTTCTTTCAGACTGGGTAAAGAGTAGCTATAGTAAGGACTAGTGGAAGAATTGTGGATTTGCTCGACCTTTGAGAATTTAAAGAATTAAGATAAAGATCTGAACAATTTCCAGTAACCTTTGTAGCAAGAGGCTATGAGGTTTTTTCTTAGTGGCCTTCTTAGCAGCTGCAGAATATCCTTTGACATTCAGAATGCCCTTGGCCTTTCACACCAAGTCTCCACCTTCATCACTTTGTACCTGTTAGTCTACACAAGGTAGATTTATTTTCATGCGTTTTTCTTTCTTTTTTTATTCTGGATAAACAAAACAAAAGCTGAAATAAAAGTGTGATAATATATTAAGAAGGACTACAAAAGAAAGTCCACCTACTGAAATGAGACAAGCTATTAATTGCAAACCAGGATAAACTACATGCAGAGCTAAGATCCACGGATTTCTGTCTTCCAAATCACTGAACATTACCTAGAATATTTTAAGTTCTTAGTAAAGACTTGGTGGATGAGTTAATGGATTAAGTTCACTCCCCCATATCAGCAAACCTATTTCTGGAAACTGGATCTAGGACACTCTCCCCTTTCCACCTTTGAATTCTTGCATCACCAACCCTAAGGGGAAAAGAAACAATGCTGTCCCCACTTGATAAGGAGGTCAGCATTATCTTTAGAAGCTATTTTACCAACTCTGGAGCCTCCAATCTCTAAGGCACTGTTAACTGTCAATACACATGCATGAACCTTTTAGCTGCTAGCACCTGGGCAAAGAGTGTTAGACTAGCAGGGAGTAAGAATATGAGACTATGGAAAGGGGTGTGAAAGACATGTACATCCTTATCCCACCCAAAATGAATGGAACTCTTTAAAGGGACACAGTGAGAAGCTACTCAGTGTTCAATCTGAGATAAGTGCACTGGAATATGAACATCACAGCCATGTGATACAACCAACCAAAACATCTATACAGGTGGAGCAAGAAAGATAACTGTGAGTCCCACTGTCTGCTGCTCCCAAACCAGTGATCCATTTTTTTCTGCTTCATCCTTCTCTTCACACCCCTGCCTCTCTCCCTCCTTTCCCTATAACTTCCATGTTTGTATATAAATGTCTTCACACACTTCAATTTGCCCTTTCTCCAAGTTATGTCCTAAATCTTCTGCTCCTACTCATTGATACTTTGTTAACTTCTTTTTCACACATACTGGATGACGAAATAATATCAAAGTTGGCATATTCAATCTTGAAATGCTTTTCTGCTCCACTGTTCCATAATGTTGAGTGACAGGTGCTCAGAGTCTATGTTACAACCCAGGGCACCAGAATTACGTCCTTTCTGACAAGCCCAATCTGGTCCCCCAATTCTCTGTCTTTTTTTAACTAAAATCAACATTTTCCTGTTCTTAGATCATAAAAAAAAAAAAAATGAGGGCATTCTTGAAGCTTCCTTCTCTTTAATCTTCAGGCCAAATAAGAGTGGAACTTTCATATCTACCTTAGGTAGGTATATTTGAACTGCTTAAATATTACAATTAAATATTTTTCACCATTTTCCTAGAAATTCAGCATGTTCAAAAGAAATGCTATAATATAGTTTTGAGAAATAGTAAAGAAAAATCCATATGAATATCACTATAACAATGAATATTAAAGACTCTGGTGGTCACTGCTGATTCTGTAATCTTCCTGATCATGCTTTAGAACTCCTTGTTCATTGTAGCCTTATTTTGTTGTTCTTGTTTATATGTCTATCAACCATGTTTTGCTTAGTTTTTGCATGCCTATACAATGTAAAAGACAGGAGCCACACCCAAAGTCATCTATGGTTTGCTTACTTCCCTCAGTGTGATTTTGGTGAGATTCATCTCTGTTGGTGAGCATAGTGGTGATCCCTCCCTTCTCAGGAATGCAGTTTCCTCCTTCATGAATGAACCCTGTGTAATTGCTTATCCTACTCGCGAACTTCTGGATGGTTCCCAAATATTGCTCCTATCATCACTGTTGCTATAACATGGATTTTCTGACACATGTGCACAATCAATAGAATATCAAAGAGAGCAGAATCATTATATCACAGAATATGTAGTTCTTTAACCAGCTAATGTATCACATTCCAAAACAGGTCTGATGGTTCCTCTCTCTCCTTTCTCCTTCATTTGGGCACCAGAAAATTTTTTTTCTGTGTGGCTGAGTATTCAAACTTATTACAGGAGGCATTTGATTGCTTCATACAAAGGGGGTATCTAGTAAAACTTGGGCAGGATATTGCAGTGGGTCACCATCTAGTAGGTAGGGAGTTATTTAACTAGAAATATATTTTATTTCACTGACTACTAAGGCCAGAGATACTAGGTAAGCAATCTGGTCCCCAAGACTTCCACCATAGACTCTGCTACCAAAGAGCACTTTTGAAATTTTATTGCCTAAGTCACCTCAATATATTTTACCATGAATTGTGAAAATAATACAGCCAATTTTATCTATTTAATTTTATTGGTAATTAAGAAATCCCTACTTTAAAGCTAGCAAACATTTTTAAAGTCTTTTCTACTAACACTGTCACTTATCCAGAATAAGATCTCTAACTAGCTCAATATTAGGCTGAAAGACTATGGAAAGGAGGAATAAATAAAGCACAAAGGAACTTTTTAGTTTTTAGGTATATATACAATGGTCATGTCTCATCCTTGTAAGACCTAGAGGTACATGTCTCTCCAGATATTACTTAACATCCAACTATGGTGCTATACCATGAGACACATACAGAGCTGAAGACCTTGGAAAGGCTAGAAGACTTTACAATGCATGGCATCCCCATGTGGAGATCCTGAATGTAATGTCCACGTCCAAGTGTACAGTGGAGAAGAATCAGGAAATCTAAGACACTGAAAGATCCTTCTTCCATAGAGAGTTACTAATGAAGAGTAGAAGTCAGTGTTAATGTTAAGCATGTAGCATCACTCCTTCCCATGAAATTCTGACAATGTCATGCACATTATGATTTCTGATTTTTAAGTTTGTTTCTCTTTTAATATTAAATAGATCAACTCCTTTATTTTAGAATTCTGACAAATCTGTTATGCACATTAGGATTTCTGCATTTTTAAGTTTGATATTTTTGGTATCAAATAGATCAACTTTATATTATTTAAAATACAGTATTTGTAGATCTTGGTAAGTTGTGAATAAAGCATAAAAAGAGCTTTTCATGATACTGACACACTACCTACTGTGCTACTGAGGCTCCTTAAAAGGAGCTTTTTAGATACATTTTAAGGCAAATTTTAAAATACAAATGTTTAGTTTCACCATTATCATAAAAAAA
>CABHPP010038308.1:0-19299 GCA_902168425.1 Peromyscus attwateri | reverse complement strand
GTGTGTGTGTGTGTGTGTGTGTGTGTGTGTGTGTGTGTGTGTACATCTCCACTTGCGCTCTTGTGGGTGCATGTGTGTGTATGTGCAGGAGCAGAATCCTGGGACCAGTCCTCCACAGATCCCAAGGGGTGACTGCATAAAATCTTTTCCTATATTGTTCAAGGGTACGTTCTTGTTCTTATTAACTTGGATGGCTTTTAAACGAAAAGAAATTCGTTTTTTCACTCCTCTGGTGCCTGAAAAGTCAGGGTCAGTATGCTAGCGTATTCAGCAGTGAGGGGCTGCTTCCCAGCTCACAGAGGCTGTTCTCTGGATTCGCACATGTGCCTTGGGATTCTTTTGGTCCTTTATAATCAGGATGCTAGAAGATTTGGTGCCTGGTGAGGACCCACTTCTGGTTCACAGACAGCACTTTCCTACTTTGTCCTCTCAGAGGTAGAAGTGACAATGCCTTTGGGGGCCTCTTTTATGAGGATACCAATCTTATTAACAGATTCCTGAAGGCTGTATCCTCAAGGCCTCATCTCCTCCCCAAAGCCCCTGGCTGCTGATACGATCACATTGAGCAGTAGAATTTCAACATGAATTTGCAGTGTGTGTGTGTGTGGGGGGGGGGCAGACCTTCAGACTAAAGGAGTTGAGTACATCACGACCCTCCATTCTTACATACCTCAGTATCTCCTAAGAATAACCATGGTGCAGTTAGCAGCTTCAGGAAATTTATCATCAATACAAGGTTTGGTTTAGATTTACAATTCATATTGTAATTTTGTCAATTGCCCCATGAATGTTTCCAACATCCTTTCTCCCTGTGTGGCATAGGATACTGTCTAAGATCACATGTCTCTTCCATCTCCTGTGTGGAGCATCACCAGGCCAATTATTTTAAATGGAGGCATTATTTCTGAATTGAGTTTTTCCTCCCTCCCTGTCCAGTGTGCTTGTTTGTCAGACTGAAGTTTTAACGTATTGGATTGTCCTAAAGGCAGACCACTACTGTTTCTAGAAAAGTACACGTGAGACAAGATGCTTCAACAGAGCCCTGAGCTATCATTTTTCCAGTTTGCGGCAGCTTCAAACTCTAATTCTAAGAAAAGAACCCCCTGGAACTTAGCCCCTCTAAACCAGAGGTACTGTCTTGTAAGTGGAGCACAAGCCGGTCTTCTGCTGGAGGGATCAGGCCACAGTCCTGTTGTGGTTTCTCAGGCACAGAGGGCCAGCATGGGGTCTTGCCGATCGCTTATCTTTCTTGGCCTCCCTGGGGACTTTCATGTATGCAGCAGACCCACCAGGAAGGCACCCAGTGGCTGGTTGGCCCTGGCTGCGAAGCTAGTGTTCCCACTCCGTGATTTAAGACCAGGCTCCTTCACAAGTTCGCATAACCTCCCCTGACTGTCCAGATTGCAAAAGCAGGCAAGAGTTTCCCTAAACGCCCATGAGATCCAGACCAGTTGTCTCGTTTGTTCAATTACAGCGATAGACAGATTACAATGGAGGGAAACCGTAAATTAACCGTGACAGTCATTAATAAGACCAGCTTGGTGGCAGCGACTGTGTTGGAAGATCGCAGATCTGATGGCTGTAACATATTGGGAATCGGACCGCCCCCATTGGCTCTTTAGTGGGCCTTGAACTTGCTGGAAAAGACCCTGCCTACACACAGGGCCCTGTAGCCATGGCAACAGGCTCTCGCTCAGCAAAAACACATAAAGATGATTCATTTTGTTTTCCTTTCCTTTCTTTCCACCCTAATTTTCATGTGGGTTGGAATCTATTTTTAATTTTTTTCCTTGGAGGAGAGGCTATTTTTGATTGTGTTACCTCCTCCCTGGGGACCTGCCAGGTCTCCATGTGAGTGACCAAGGGAGGTGGGCCCCACTGAGCCTGCAGCCTCAGAATTTAGGTTTTTTGGGGGTGGGAGAGGGTGGGATAAGGTGAGATTCACTGGGACATTGGTGGTCTTGGTAGTCAAGCAGGGACCTTAAATCTTAGTAAACACCCTCAAACTCTTTCCCCCAAACTGGGATTTCCCTTTCCAGCTCTTCCTTTTCTTCTCTCTTCTCAGATAAGAGCCCCTATTATATGTCTCCAGAGCCTCCTTATAATCCTGCCTTCAGTACATTGGCTCTTCTCCCAGCATGATAAAAGTGTGTGTGCACATGCCCACATGTGTTGTACATGTGGAGGTCATGGGTGTCTGTACATGTGGAGATCACGGTCTCTGTTGCTTTCTACCTTGTTCTTGGGAGCAGGTCTCTCAGTGAACCCAGGGCTCACAGTTTCTGCCTCACTGGCTGGCCAGCGAACACCTAAGAGCTGCCTGTCTCTGCCACCCCAGCTCTGGGGTTATAGACATGTTGTTGTGCCCCGCTTTTAAAGTGGGTGCTGGGGACCTCATGCTTGCACGCCAAACTTCAGCCATTGAGCATTTTCTCTTTTGATCTGTGAGGTCGCTAGGTGTGACAGAGCCAACTGGCCTGTCTGTATCAGGCCCTAGGTGAGTCGTCCAGGTAACTAAGGACAGAAGTAATATACACACTGCCACATCCAGGTCCAGTGCCTAATCCTTTCCGGCTGACCTCCTTTCCTCTGTGTCTTTGTTCACATCCACAGAAGTGTGTGTGAAGAGGACCTGAGCAGTGGTCCTCAACCTTCCTGAAGTGGCAACCCTTTAATCCAGTTCCTCATGTTGTGGTGACTGCCAACCATAAAGTTATTTTCATTGCGACTTCATAGCTGTCATTTTGCTACTGTTAGGAATCACGATATCAGTATTTTCGGAGATAGAGGTTTGTCAAAGGGGATGCAACCTGCAGGTTGAGAACCACTGTGTTGGACAGGAAGCCATTGGACAAGTCCGGAGCCACTCCACCCGATCATCCAATCCCATCCCAAGTAAATGTGGATGTGAACACACCTTGTTCTCTATTTCCACTAACTTCCTAATGAGATTTCCCATTTCCTTCAATTATGAGCACAGCCTACAAACCATGGCTGCCTTTGCAGAGGCTGAGCCTGAATCTCCAGTCGACTTCCTGGTACTTCATCTCATATTACCGTGATTGCATAGCCCACCAAATATCATTTTCACTTATCACTTCTTCGAAATTACAGCAGTTATTAGACTTGCCACTCTATCTTATTAATTACTGTGTTAATAAAGAAACATATATATTACAATATCACAGTGCTGTTTTTTTATTTTAATAACTGCATTTCGATATAATTGGGTTTCTTTGTAATTGTATTTTGTTTGTGCATTTACAGACTTTCATCTGAGATGCAGCCCGTGGGTGCTATGGTTTGAATATAGTTTGTCCCCACTAAAACTCAAGTTAAGATTTGATTACCATTGTGCGAGTGCTGGGAGGTAGGGCCTGTCAAAGGGGATTAGGTTAAGGGGACTGATGTCTTTATCGCAACAGGGGCTGTTGTAAACACCTTGTGCTCTGTCTCTACCCTTTCAGCTTCCATTATGTCTGGACCCTTCATCAGACACCATTATGCCGTAGACTTCTCAGACCTCAGAACCACAAGCCAAGATAAAACACCTTCTTCTATAAATCACTTAGTCTCAGGTATTCTGTTATAGCAGCAGCACACATATTAGGGCAAGAGGCCTCGCTCGATTGTCAGAGGGGCCCATGGCACTGAGAGATAGATCCTGGAAGCTTGTCCCCAAATTGCCATATAGTACTGCCATCTGATCATAAATCTGATGGTAAAATTCCAATCTTGTGCATCTGACCCCAGCCGGTGTCTGTTTGTCTGTAGCTAAGCCTTCATATGGTAAGAAGCCATTTTCTTCAGTCTAGATCATTCTGTGCTGACAGAAACATTCTAGGTTGCCCAACAGTCACCAATCATAGGTGGCCACTGAGCACTTGAAATTTCCTAATGTGATCAAAGAACTGAATTTTGAATATGATTTTGTTTTAATTCATTGAATTAGCCAACTGTTGGTGGCTCCTAAACAGGAAGGTGTAGTTTTCTGCCAGTGTTTCTCACACATGAGTGTGCTTCGGGGTCAAGTGGAAGGGCTGGAAAGAGACTGAGGGGGTGTGCACAGGGCCCATAAGAGTCTGCACTGGGTCCTCTGTGTATATATCATGGCTTCCAGTTTAGTGTTTTTATGGGACTCCTGAGTGTGTGAACAGGTGGATCTCTGTTTCTTGGGCCTTCTCAGGCTCTTCTTTCTGTTTGTTTTTATCCAATTCCAATGGGTTAGTTTTTTTTAACTTATTATATTTTATTTTATTATTATGCCTTAAAACAACAGTGCTGGCCAACTGCAAGTGATGGCACATGTACATTGGAAGTAGAGGCAGGAGAATTAGAAATTCCAGGTCAACCTCAGCTGCATAGTGAGTTCAAGGCCAGTCTAGTATATTGAGATCCTGTCCTAAAAATCAAAAACAAAACAAAATAGAGATAGCAGCAAACCAGTCTGGTCTGGGCTCAAGAATCTGCCTGTCTGAGCTGGGCGTTGGTGGCGCACGCCTTTAATCCCAGCACTCGGGAGGCAGAGGCAGGCAGATTTCTGAGTTCGAGGTCAGCCTGATCTACAGAGCGAGTTCCAGGACAGCCAGGGCTACATACACAAATCCGCTTGTTTATCTAGGCTCCAGGTATTGTTGCCACCACCATGTGATCTCTCAATGTACTGTCACCATTTTGTGTCAGCTAATCCTTTGCTGCGGGGCTGTTCCTGTGCATTATAGCTCACAACTCAAAATGTCTCCAGACACTGTCAGATGCCCTCTGGGAAACAAAATGTCTGCCGAGCCTTCATTTGAGAACTACTGGCTTAGACACACAGCAAAACCTCATTTAGTTTTGTTTTATAGTGGACTCTGAATGTATTACTTTAGAAAACATAAACTGTCTTGAATTGAAATCTGAACTTAATTTCTTTTTACATTTGGCTTCAAAAGTATCAGACAACAGCATATCAGGAGGTTGGAGAGCTAAAATTTTTTTTTTCCTTTCAAAAGGAATTAGTCTCGTCTGTGGCTGGGTATTCCAGGGGTACTGTCCCGGTCTGTTGTGCTGCCGCTGTAAGACAAGACCGTGGACTGGCGAGTTACAAAGAAGGGAAGTTTATCTGCCTCAAGGATCTGGAGTCTGGGTAGTTTTGGAGCATGGCAGCTGATGAGAGTCTCTGTGCTGTCATAATGTGGTAAAAGGGCAAGTGAGCATGCCAGAGACAGGAAATTGGCCCAAACCCACCCTTCCATAACAAACTCAGTCTCCAGTTAACTACCCAGCCCCAAGAAATGGCATTAATCCATTCATGAGGCTGGAGCCCTTATGACCTAATCGTCTCTTACTTTTCTGGCCTTTTGTCTTTTATTTAAATTTTGAGACAGTCTTATGTTGCCCAGGCTAGCCTCTACTTCTCTATGTAGTCAAGAATAACCTCGAACTTGTGATCTTCTGTCTCTGCCTTCCAAGTATTCCCCAGCATGCCCAATTCTCTTGGATATGAGAACCCAGGGCCTCATGCATTCAAAGCAGGCACTGGGTCACCGAAGCCGCAACATCAACCCCAGTTGATACTATTACAGTGGCTGCCCTCCTTTGCTGGCTAGTATCCCTGCTCTACTTCCAGCTTTCACTTCCTTTCTTCTCCTCCTTGCTTCTATTTTCTAATTCATCCTTCCTTTCGGTCTCTATTTTTTTCCCTTTTTGCCTTCTAGACTTTTCCCTGCCCTCCTGCTGCTCTTCTTGCCCTAATCTTTTTTCCTCCTTGTCCCTTTCCTCTGCCCTCTTCTCTTCACACCCCCTTCTGTTCCCCATCCCCACTCCTCCTCCTCAGCACCCGTCCACATGGAGAGTCTTGCTTTCCGGTTCTCCTCTGCTTCTCTGCTTTTCCGCCATCGGTCTGAGCTTCCTTCCCTTCTCCTTTTATCTGCAGTCTGTTTGTCTTGAGCTGGCCAGGTTTGGCCTCTGGCCCCAGTCTCAGCTCCATCACAGAGCCTCAGCCCTGCCCCCTTCAACTCTTTCCCTGCAAATCAGTGTGGCTTGGGATTGAAGATTTTACAAGTGCAGGGAAGAAATGAACAGGCGAGGCTTGGTTGGCCCCACGCCCGGAGTCATGTGAGGCCACCGATCAGGACAGGAGCAGGAATTTGTCAGGGGCTTCTTTTAAATGAAGCATTTAGAAACTGTTGTCATTGTTGTTATGGAGGGGAAGGAACAATCCATGTCGATGGGACAGCCGCACACGGCTTGGCATTTGTCCTGTGGAGAAGTCAAACATGTCAGAGGCTGACATTCTCATATGGAGGTGACATTAAACAAACAAGGTGGTAGGAAACTCTTGAAATCACCTGCAATATTGTGAACAGTCAATCAATAGCTGTGACAAGCCGGGGCCATACACTCTCCGTGACCACTGGGCTCGGCTTCTTACAGGAGCACGCTTGACAGGATCGCTGCTGCTAATTTGGGGCACTACGTCTGTCTCCCTACCTTGGCTTTTCTCCACTCTTGGTGAAGTTGAAAATAATGACCTTTTAAAAGACCCAGACTGAAGACTCTTTCTACCCAGGGCTGATGACTTAGAAATATTGGACTGTGGACTAATATTTCTGCTTTCAGCTGCCTGTTTGGGTTGGTGTCGGAGGCATCAAGGCACACGAGTTCTAGCCTACTCTATTTAAATCCTTATTTATGAGAGCAGTGTGGGCTGGAGGAGCCCCTGGGAGGCTGGCTCCCAACGGAGATCAGGAGCCATTGTGAATGCCCTGCACAAGGTACAAGGTGGAATCCTCCCAAGGCAGGAAAGAGAACTTTAATCTGACTGTTTCTGGGAGACAGGGTAGACACTGGGGGCCTTGATTCATGCTAAATTTTAGGCCATTGATATTAGAAAGTCATCCTTAAGGCTGCTGGTAAGCTCAGCTGTAGAACGCTCACCATTGTGAAAAAGGCTCTCCCTTCATTCCCTGCACCAGGAGCAAAAACCAAAGCCTCTTTTAGCCAGGTTTGTGTTGGGGGAAATGGATCTGCTTGAGAATTCTATACTCTTTTTTTCCCCCCCGAGACAGGGTTTCTCTGTGTATCAGTCCTAGCTGTCCTGGAACTGGTTTTGTAGATCAGGCTGGCCTCGAACTCACAGAGATCCACCTGCCTCTGCCTCCTAAGTGCTAGGATTAAAGGCGTGCACCACCACCCGTGTGTGCTTGAGAATTCTGGATGACCACGAATGGACAGCTTATTCAGCTTTCTCCTTTGAAGTTGCTCTTTTTCTTCTTTCTTTTTTGATCAAGGTGTTTTATCATAGCAACAGGAATGAAGTGAGGACAGACCACTAGTATGTCTACCCTAGATGTCACTGGGTCAGCTCAGAGAGCTAAGTTATCTCCTCTCCTTTTACGGACATTATAGTTCTATTAATTCACCTAAAATTTAATGGCCCTTTTCAGTAGCCAAACTGATGACTTCCAGAAAACTTGCTGTGAAGTAGAAACTGAAGGTTTGTTTTAACTTTTTTTTATTGATTATTTGGGAATCTCACATCATGTAGCCTGATCATGCTTGCCTCCCAGTTTTCCCATGTCTGCCCCCCTTCTCTGTGACTTCCCTCCTCAAAAGAAAAAAAAATAGATTCATTTTGTGTTGTCCATATATTCAGTGAAGCATGGTCAGATTCCTAGTGACCAGCTCCCTAAGGAAGGATGAGTCTTTCTCTGCCTGCATCCCTGTCAGAAGTCATCAACTGAGGAGAGTGGTGCTGTGGCTGGAGCCAGCTCTCCCACATCCACTCTGCCACCTATTACTGTAGTGCTGTGGGCCTAAGATGTGTGGGGCAAGACCAGCTCCCCCATGTCCAAGGCACTGTTGGTAGCCCGTGCATTGGTGGTCAAGGGACAGGGCCAGCTCTCCTGAGATGGGTGGGATCATCTCTCCCTCAAGGTGTGGGGCCAGCTCCCCCAAGTGCATCGGCAGGTGGGGGATCAGCTCTCTTAGGCACACGGCCGTTATCATGGCTTTAGGCGGCAGCTCAGACCACAGGCAACTGCACGGGCTTCCGTAGTAATACAGCCTGGCTGTAGACATCAACAGGGCCCTTGGCTGTATCAGGACCACTGACCCACTTACGGCCCTTAGAGGCTGCATGGGCCATGAGTCTCAACATGGCATCAGTTGGATAAACATGTCATTCACATCAGCATGGTGCGTGCCCTGAGGCAGCAAAGCCTGAGGATATCACCAAGGCATCAGGCAGCAGCAGCACAGATTACATACATCCACATGGGTCTCAGGTTTCATCTCGGCCTGACTGACACTGACATGGCCTCTGGTGGCATCATGGGCCACAGTGGTCCTTTGAGGAGGTCCAACCCAGAAAGTGAACCTTTCCTCATCTTGGGCCTCCACTGTTGCCCCGAGCCCAGGCCAGTTCTGAGGCTGAGTCTGCATCTGCGTAAGCACCAGGCTGTTGTGCACCATCCCACCGACCCTACTAGGCAATGCCTGCCAGCAAGTAGATCTCAGCCCTCTCTCTCACCTGGGGGGCACCACCATCACGTCTCCAGTTCTGCCTCTCTCCATTGTGCACACGACGCTCTGTGTTTCTGTTTTTCCCACATGTTTGTTCTCTGTAGTGGTGCCTGCTGCCACCACCATCCCGGCCACGAGGCTGGGGGCAGCGCTTGGCTGTCTTCCACGGCTGCCGCCGCTGAAACTGAAAGTTGTTCTATGTGCTTGCCAACCTCTGGAGCTCTGCCATTGACCTCAAAGGGCCAACTGCAGGCTATTACATTTATTCCCATTCAATTTTATCTTGATGGAATCAGGTCCCCAAATATTCAGATATTCTTTCTTCTTTCATGTCTTACATCACCTGCAATTTTCCTTATGATGCTTATTGGTGTCAATGATAAAGATAAATACAGTCCCATGTCTTACTACTGGAGACTCTTCTCTGTGTTGTCAGGGGTATATTACCCTGTTTTCCTTGTGTCTTTAGTATTAAAAACTAAAACTGAAAGTTCATCTAATGTATTCACCTTCCAGTCTCGTCCATCTTGTCCCAAGGGATATAAAGAGCGATAAGACTCAGGATGCAGGACAGTATCATCTTGAATGAGGCAGGCAGAGTGAGAGAGATCCTTAGAAAAGGGTATGTATGGGTGCAGAGGTGGGTGCCCACTCTTCAGGCTGGCACAAGAAGATGCATGATAGCCATGGAAAAAGAGAGGACATGTGAGACAGGAGGTCACGGAGAATCGGGGTCCATATTATGAAGGGCTTTGGATACCAGGATAAAGATTTGGGAATTTTTCTTGTGAACCTTGCTTTTCAGAAGCTTAATCCTTTCTAGCTGGCTGCTGGAGAACTTTGATCCTGAAGTGACTGGAAGCCATTCATAGCAGAATAATAGACTAGGAATACCCTGGTCCCCGACTGTGTCGAATGCCCCAGCAGTTGTTCCATGACTATTATGGATTGCTTTTGTGTTAGTGAGAAATTCAATCCTTTCTGTGTTGTGCACTGTATTTATCTTACAGCTGATGCAGTCCTGGCCTTATACAGATGAACAGGAAACCCAGTGACTGGCTCCCTGTTCTTCTATTTTAGCCACTGTGGTTGGCTAAGAAGCAAAGAACACAGTTCTGTGAGATTCACGGGGGTTTTCTGAAGCAAGGAAGAAACAGTAGCACCTGTATCGAACACCACCAGCAAAATTCATATGTGGGTGGGTCTGAAGAGATGCTTAGCAGTTACGAGCACTTGCTACTCTTGCAGAGGACCCTGGCTCGGTTCCCAGCACCCACATGGTGGACTACAACTACCTGTAATTCTAGTTCTAAGAGGTCTTAGTCAGTGTTTTATTGCTGTGAAGAGACACCACGGCCAAGGCAACTCTTACGAAAGAAAGCATTTAATTGGGAGCTTGCTTACAGTTTCAGAGGTTAGTCCATTATCACAGTGGCAGGGAGCATGGTGGCGAGCATGGTGCTGATGCACAAGCAGAGAGAGAGAGAGAGAGAGGGAGAGAGAGAGGGAAAGAGAGAGAGAGGGGGAGAGAGAGAGAGAGAGAGAGAGAGAGAGAGAGAGAGAGAGAGAGAGAGAGAGAGAGAGAGAACATCTAGCTAGCATGGACTTTTGAAAACCTCCAAGCCCACCCCCAGTGACACACTTCCTCCAACAGGGCCACACCTACTCCAACAAGGTCACACCTCCTAATCCTTCTCAAATAGTTCTACTACCCTGGTGATTAACCATTCAAATATATGAGCCTGTGGGGCCAATGTTATTCAAATCACCACCAAGGGGATATGAGTATGATGCCCTTAGGTCAACTAAATTTATGCTGTGAATGTATACACACACACACACACACACACACACACACACACACACACACATTCTGTTATCACAATAAATACCAGAGATAATCAACTTCTAAAGAGAAAATATTTATTTTGGCTCACAGATTTAGGGGTTTCATTCAGAATTTGGCCTGTTGCTTTAGCTAGGGCAGTGCATCATGGGGTGGGTGTATGGGTAGCAAAACTTCTCACTTCAAGGACTGACAAAAAAAAATAAGCAAAAGGGCCAGAGTTCTGCTATTCTCCTCTAAAGGCGTGTACCCAATGACCCAAAGGCTTTCAAGAAGCCCCACTTCTTAAAGGTTCTGTCTCTTCCTGACGGTACCATCCTGATGATCAAGCTTTGGGGGATGATTACAATGCAAACTCTAGCAGTATATTTTCAGGTCTGGAAAATTCTGGAAGAATACTGCAGAAATTGTTAATAGAAGGTAGCTCTGAGTCCAATACTGGGCGATGAGGCAGGGGAAATATTGATGTTTGCATTGAGTTTAGAATTTTCATCAGGATCATCTGTTGATTTAAACTTTTTTTTTCAAGACAGGGTTTCTCTGTGTAGCTTTGGAGCCTGTCCTGGATCTTGCTTTGTAGACTAGGCTGGCCTCGAACTCACAGAGGTCCGCCTGCCTCTGCCTCCTGAGTGCTAGGATTAAAGGCGTGCACTGCCACCACCACCACCTGGCTGATTAAACATTTTTTAAATTAACTTATTTTGTGTGTCTGGATATTTTATCTGCATGTATGTCTGTGTGACACGTATGTGTGGTGTCCTCAGAGGCCAGAAGAGGTAGTTGGATCCCCTGGAACCGAAGTTATAGATGTTTGTGAGCTGCCGTGTGGGTGCTGGGAATCAAATTCAGTTTTCCCTTGTTGATTTTATAATTAAAAAAATACTAAAAGATAAAAAATAAATGTCATCAGCAAGTGACTCAGGAGTACCAGTGTACTTGAAGAAGTTGTTTCATTTGTATATATATATTTAAAGCTTAGTCTCTAAGTCTTAGTTACTTTTGTCTTGCTGTGAGGAGGTAACATGACCAAAGCAGCTTATTGAAAAAAGCATTTAATGGGGGCTTACAGTTGCAGAGGCTAAGTCTGTGACCATCGTGGTGTGGATCTTGGTGGTAGGCAGGCAGGCATGGCACTGGAGCAGTAGCTGAGAGTTTTAATCCTCATCCACATGCAGCAGACAGAGAGAGCCAACTGAGAACAGCATGGGCTTATGAAACCTTAAAGTCCGCCACCAGTGACACACCTCCTCCAACAAGGCCACACCTCCAATCCTTCCCAAACAGTTCCACAAACTGGGGACCAAGTATTCAAATATATGAACTTATGGGGGACCATTCTTATTCAAACCTCCACAGTATCCAAATACTTCAGGATTTTTGTCAATGTAGACACACTGGATTGAAGTTTTTCTATGGTATGTGTTTGTTGTATGTCAAAAATACTGTCTTTAAAGAATGAAAATGCTTATTTACTTAGTTTCTGTATTAATTTCCTACCTACTTCTAAGAAATATTTCAAAGTCCTAAGGTAATGCATTAATTAAATGCTGCTTAGGCAGAATTTCCAGCCAAGTCAAAGAACCTGTATTACCACAGAGCTACATTTGCACACTGGAAAACTAAAACACCACCAAAAATATCTGACTGCATCCAAAGCTCCTGGCTCAGATCCGTGGAACAGAGTTAATCCATCTTGGGATCAGGGTATCAGAATGAGGAGATGAAGATCTTTAACTGGAATTAAAAAAAAAAAAAGACAAGGTCTCAGAGAGTGGGTTTACAGCTGTGATTCACAGACACATGGCTGGCTACCAGAGTCTGAAAAACCAAACTAAAGAGAATGGTGTCTTTGCTCTTTTGCTTTTTAATCTAAGGATCTGTTAAATCAGTGCTGGGGATAGCCTACATGAAATGGTTCTACTCTGAGCTTAGATGGCCATCCCTGGTTCTCCTGGAACCTGGCTAATCATATGATTGTGTGGCATGTCACTGGCCTGTGCCATATGGAACTAGACCTTCTCAGACCATGAGAAACTCCCAACACAATCCTGATTAACCACAGGTTTTTGACACAGGATGCATGATGTGATGAGGACCTTGGTTTAAAGACACTGTCCGGGCAGGTCTTGGAGTACTGAGGCCATGGCTGTCATGAGCACATGGCAGCAGGACATGTTGGAGTATGGCTAGGGGATAGCTGTCTTATAGAATTAATTTGAGAACAGGCTTGAAAGGGGCATTAGAACAGCCCTGTTGCTCTAGAAATCCATATACTTATATAAAGACTTGTAGAACCGTACTATTTTGACATGGTCACTCATTTCAGGGACTGTCTGTCTGCAGTAAAGCTTTTTGGCTGGAAGGAACACAAACCTACTTGTGTTGTTTAGTTAAGGTGACCTTTGTTCAAAACCCTCAAGGACACAGCATAGGATGAGGAGTAGCCATTGAGAGGTTGGCCTTCTTAAGAAACAGAGCTGCTGATTGCTTTCTCTGTTTGGGGGTGACAGGCTGTCTTATTTCTCCATTCTCTTGCTTACCCCTAGGGTGGTCTTCTTTGTAGATAGACCTCTTTCCTGTGTTGCTCCATCAGGTTTGTTTGACAAACCTCTCAATTCAAGGGATCATATCCTACAGCTGAGGTTTCTGTGTTTCTTGGGGCTACAGTCTGAATATATTCCCCAAGATTCCGATATTGAAACTTAATAGCCAGTGTGATGGAATTAAGAGGTGAGTCTTTTTAGGAGGTGAGGACTCTGTCTCTTGGGATGGAGCTCTTTTATAACAGCTTGAGGGCTTCAGGAGATGGCTTAATGGTAAAAGCATTTGCTAGGGAAGCAAGAGAACCTGAGTTCAAATCTCCAGCACTCACATAAAAACCGACGTGTGTTGAAACCCCAGTGTTAAAGTGGTGGAGAGAAGTGGATCCCAGGAGGGCCTTGGCTAGATAGCTTAGCGGAAACAGTGAGTTTCAGTCTCAGAAAGAGACCCAGCTTCAGGAAAAACTGTGGAGAACTGCAGAGGAAGATACATGATGCACTCTTCTGGCCTCCTTATACACACACACACACACACACACACACACACACACACATACACACACACACACAGAGGTTTCTCTCTCTCTCTCTTTCTCTCTCTCTCTCTCTCTCTCTCTCTCACACACACACACACACACACACACACACACACACACACACACACACCATAGCAATAAAAACTATCTCGGAGTGGCTTAGTTCCCTTCTATCATGCGAGGATACAGCCTCGGATTGAAAGCAGAGATCGAGTCTCAGAGACACTGAATCTGTTTGCGCCTTGATCTTGCATTTCTTAGTCCCTAGAACTGTGAGAAAGCAGATTTATACTCCTTATGAATAAAGCAGGGAAAGCCTTTTCGTTACGGCAACACAAACAGGCTGACACTTGCTTTAAGGTTTTTGAGACCGTGCTTATGATGGCTAATCTTGGTTGTCAACTGGATTAATTTGAAAATCACCTAGGTGATTAGTGGGACAAACCTCTGCCTGTGTTTCTGAGGACATTTCCAGAGAACATGAGCAGCAGCACCCAATAAACTGAGGGCCCAGAGGCACTAAAAAGAGGAAGCCCACTGCAGGCATTCTCCCTCTGCTTCTTGGCTGCTAAGCTGTGAGCGACTCTATTCTGATGTACTCTCTCCACAGTGATGAACTGAAACCTCCAAAGTTCGGAACCCAAATGAACCCTCCTTCCCGTAAGTCGTTTCTCTGAGGTTTGAGGGAAAAACAGCGCTGCTCCTGTCTTCTCACCTTTACTCCCTGCTGATGAGTGCTTCTACCTTGCTGCCGCCGCCGCCGCCGCCGCCGCCGCCGCCACCGCCGCTGCTGCTACCATCCTCCATGAACATAAGAAACCATCTTATGCAGTCTCCCAATGTGAACTGAAGTTCGGAGGCTCTCCAAGAATCTTTTGGACCCTCAGTATCAGATTGGGACTGCTGAGGCACTCAGTGTTGGGGAGTAAGTAGCTCCTGGGGTTCTCAACTTCTCCGGTGTGCAGCAGGTAGCCACTGCTGCACTACCCAGCTCATGTCCTATAGGCCAATCTAATAATGCTGCCCCTGCCTTTGGTTACATAAATTAACCCATTTATTGTAGGTTAGGGATGTGGAAAATGCAAGTTCTTCTTCTGGTCTTCTGGTTTCTTCAGTCTTCTGGTAGCAGAGTTGACTGTAGGACCAGGCCTCTCCAGCAACTGTTTTTGTGCAGAAACCACAGTGCCAGATGCTCCTTGCCTATCTCTTCATCTTGGTCTTGCCACAGAAGGAGCAAGTGCACTTGGCATGCTGGCTGATTTCAGTTTTCTTCACCATTTTCTGGAAGGAGGCACTATAGCAGGTCCCGTTACCAACCTTCTTGGTGGATTTAGCCATGCTGCTGTGATCTAGGCCCAATTCCAGGGGAGGCCAAATCTCTTTTGTAATATATTCTATAAGTTCTGTTACTCTAGAGGACCCTGAATCATACAAAGGTTTAAAAGTATAAACATGGGTCTGGAGAGAGAGACCAGTAGTTAAGAGAACTTACTGCTCTTCCAGAGGACCGGAGTTCAGTTCCTAGCACCTACATCAGGTGGATCATAACTGCCTATAACTCCAACTCCAAGGGAGCCTGTGCCTCTGGTCTCTGTGAGTATTTGCATTCACATGAACATATCCACACACAGACCTATACACACATAATTAAAAATAATGAAAGTAAATTCTGAAAAAAAACGTGTAAATACATTTGAAAGACTTTCCCTTGAGAGCACTGGGGGAAGGAGAGCTGCTCATGCATGGTCATCTAGGAAGAGCTCCATGTCAACCCATCCATGTAGCCAGAGATGGCTACAGCCTGGGTTCAAGGACAGAGAGTCACAGCTTGAAGTTTTGAGTGCTGCTGGAACTTTTCAGATTGCAGTGACCTGGAGATGGACATGGCCTTTTGGGGGATCAGAGGTGGGATGTTTCAGTTTAAGGAGATATGTTTGGGTATCACATTGAGAAGAGCTGAACTTGTGATAGCTACTCGTGTGTGTGTGTGTGTGTGTGTGTGTGTGTGTGTGTGTGTGTGTGTGTAGGACAAAAGAAAACTTCAGCTGACATTCCCCAGGCGCTGTCCACTTTGTTTTCCTTAGACTGGGTCTCTCATTGGCTTGAAGCTTGCCAAGTGAATTAGACTGGCTGCCTATCCACTACCTCATAGCCTTTTAGCCTATCATTTTGGTGCTTGCTAGTCACATCACTAACCACTAGCTCCGACATCTCTTTGTCTGATGGCTTGTGTGCCTACCGCTGGGCCTGGGGAGTTGTGACTGGCTTGAAGGGCTGGGTGTGAATGCTCAGTGACTGCTAACAGTTGCTATGCAAACACCATTCACAACTGGTCAGTGTTGAGAATAAGTGTCTGTCTGTGGGGGGAGCTCAGCCACAAATGGGACCATTGTATCACACCCTAACTTTCCTCCCACCTCCCAAGGCTCAGGAAACATTATGGAAGAGGGGGAGAAAGATTGTAAGAGCCAGAGTTTAGTGAGGACTCGGACTTTTGAAACAGCATCTTCTGGACATAACAGGACCCCTATATGCATGAACTCATAGCAGGTGTGGCTGCTGCACAGGATCAAACCAGCCAACATTCCTGCTTGGATGAGGAAGGCTATACACGGCCCCATCCCTAGCTGAGGAGTTATTGGCAGTTGATGGTTGCTTAAGGGAGGGATAGTTATTCTTTTTTAGGAGTGTGGTCCTTTGTGGTTGGCCATGCTTCAGTCGATAGCCCTACACTAAGGCATGTATGAGTATCACTAATTGGACTCAGTGGGTTATTTTTTAAAAGGACATGAAGTTGGCAGGGGGAATGTGGAGTAGGATTCCTTAGGAGTTGGAGGTGGGGAGCTGGGCATTGTACATGTGTATGGAATCCTCAAAGGATAAAAATTAGTGTGCAAATAAACATAATTTATTTCTCTCTGTAACTGAGAAGTGGAGCAATGTAGTTGGTTGTGGAAATGGTCTAGGGTGCGAAGGACATGGACTGGGTCCTGTAATATTCTCTCTTCATCTCTTGGTGGGATGAGGCCAAGGCTTGTGTTCTGCCCTCTTTTTCAATGACACCGAGCTTCAGTTAGTCACAGTGGTCACGTGTTGGCCTGTGCTCTTGTATTGGCTCTCTCCAGCTCTCATTTGGCCTTTCATGACCAGCTTATCTCGGGACACTAATAACCTCCTAGACAAACTACTTGTACATGATCCTGGTCTCATCTTCTGCTTCTAGGGGAACCCAGACCAAAGTACTAGTCCAATTAGCTTTGACCAATGTCACTTGAGTAGAAGGGCCATCCTCAGAAGGGGACTTGGGGTAGAGTGGACATAGGAAGGTTGACCTTGCTTTTGAAAAGAAGCTATGAGAAGGGGAAGTATCCGCACACAATACAGAGATTATTCCCACATGGAAGTTCAGAGCCGAGGGTGGGGCTCTGTGTTGGAAACCGTGTGGGTGGAGATCAAAGGCGAGGCGAATAGAAGTCGTATTGTAGCAGTATATTACAGGCTGCTGGACCAGATGGGGGAACTGATGATGGGCTCCTAACTGAGACCACACAACTGGCCCAGAGGCAAGAGAATTACAGATGGGGGCACCTCCAACTGCGTGGCTTGCTCGATTTCTGTGAGCTTCAAGCAGAATATACCCAAACCAGGTCTTGGCTTGCTTTCTTAATGGTTCACGTCGTGAGAGGTGGGGGAGGAGCAAGGGAAATTGCCACTGTGGAGTTAACTCAAGCTAAGACGGGACTATTTGGTGAAGAAGTGAGATGGGACTTTGGGAGCAGGTAAATTTGTTATCTTACAACAAAGCTCACAGATGTGGTCTGCTCCAGCTTCAAAAGCCTTAGAGCATCTTTGTAGGCTAGGGGTGTAGTGTACACACCATCAAGGACTGATACAGATTTCTTGCCTGTTTCCATTCCTGGGCCCTGTGTCCCAGACTCTGGCTGGCTAGGTTAGAACCAAGAATGTGAAGGGCTTTTAATGCAAGGGTCCCTCAGAAGACACTTTGAAAAATTATGCCTCAGAGAATATGGAGGCCAGAACTCATGGCTTGAGGTGAGTTAGATAGATAGATAGATAGAGACTAGCCCAAAGATTGGAAGACACAAAACTTAAATTCCCAGTCAACTACCACAAAGGAGCCCAAAGAAGAAGGAAAAAGGATCATGATCAAGAGCCACAGTAACCCAGGGAAGTCTATTATGCAGAATTTAAAAAAATGATACAGAAAATGGTTCTGAGGGGGATATCTCAGTCGGTAGTGTTTGCTGCATAATCGTGAGATACTGAGTTCGATCTCTAGAAGCCATGTAAAAAAACAGGCATTGTGGCATCCATTTGTGACACTATCACTGAAGAAGTGGGCTCCCTGGCCAGCCAGCCTTGCCTAATGGAATTAGTGAGCCCTAGGTCAATGACAGACTCTGTCTTTACACAAAAACCCAGGTGGCTAGCTCCTGAGGAATGACACCTCGGGGCCACCACATGCACATGCACTTATGTGCACCTGCACACCCCCCCAACACAAATCACTCAAAAGAGGAAGCAAATGGCTAATGATGAACATGCAACCATTGCAGAGAACTGAGCGTGGCCCCAGGAAGCCCAAAGGCCCCTTGGGCTTACACAATGCCAAGGTGTTTTGAGTTGAATTCTGGCTTGGTGGATGTCTGCTTACAGCTTCAGGGAGATGCTAGCAGATGACAGAGGAGGTGGCTTTTCTTTCTGCTTCCTATTGGTCTCTCAAGACTTACAATGGCCATTATTAGAAACCTCCTTCTGCACAAACTATTTTATTTAAATCTCACAACAGCCCTGCAAGGCAGACACTCCTTAGACTAGTCATCTGTCTTCTGTTTGCAAGTGGGAGGAATGCAGCTCCAGTGAACTGGGAGAAAAACAGAATGTATTTCTCCCTGTACCTGAGAAGTGGAGCGATGGAGCTGGTCACGGCCGTGATCTAGGATGCAAAGGATGCGAGCCAGGTCCTTTCACATTCTCTCTCTGTGTCTCTTCTCTACACGGGCCTCCCAGTGTTCTGGCAGACAGATTTCCTCCATATGCTGGCAGACATGGACAGCCGATGTCTGCTTTATATCTGTCTTAGTCTGTCCTTCGGCTTAGGCCTTCTCTGCCAGTCTCAGCTGGAACAATCCCAGAGACAGCCCCGGTTGGTCTACTTGGGCTATAATTCTATTCCTGAGGCAGAAGTACATGGGATCCTGTGGTTGGCAAGGCCCCGTGGCTGAATGAAGGGTAAGTGGGATGGGCTGGCAGAAGAAGGGAGTTCCATATGCAGCATCCTGGTTCATCTAAATCACACCAGAACTGTCTCATTGGCACCCTTATTTCACACATGTGGGAACAGAACCTGAAGGAGACAAACCAATTGGCCAGCTGATGTGAAAGGCATGTTGTGGACACAGGATTCAACCTGTCATTTGCTTCCACTATACAGAGACTCCTCTCTTCCCTGTATGGGGCTGGATAGGCTAGGCTAGGGACTGGAACTTGTTTTCTGCAGCACTGAGGAGCAAACTCAGGCTAGACAGGCATTCTACCACTGAGCTGCCAATAGTTCTACTTATTTTCTGAAAGGATGTTTTGGAAGAAGTTACTGACACACAGCTCCTTTCACTCATCTGCCAGTTGTTGAGGGGTAATGGTTACAGACACCGAGCTGCCCTCAACTCCTGACTGTTACCTTCTCAGTTACACTGGAGCTTGGAAATACCACTAGGAAATGCCTGTGAGGCTTTTTCTCTTCCTGTAGTGCCCAGCAGCCAAAGGCAGCCCATATGGAAGTAGGAGATCATACTGTACTTCAAGGTAGCTAGCCTGGGACTCTCACATTCCAGAGGCCCCCCCCCCC
>CABHPP010038302.1:0-44796 GCA_902168425.1 Peromyscus attwateri | reverse complement strand
GTTAGCAGCCTGTACACTTCCATTACGTGAATCAATGCACAGTGAATGTTAGCAGCCTGTACACTTCCATTACGTGAATCAATGCACAGTGAGCTGTATTACTCATCTGCTCTGTGATTTAAGAATGTACCAAATAGGCTACATTGGCCAGAAAGAATAGACAATTTCATTGTAATAATATTGTAATTATTCCAACAGAGCAGGTTGTAATAGCACTTACAAATAGGGATGCATGAGTGTTTATGGTCTCATGAGGTTAAAAAAGAACAGTAATTAATTGTATCTGAGTATCCGGTAGAATGTTTAGTGAAATAAAGTTCTAATCACTAGAGAGAATTAATTTTTTTTTTAATTTATTTTATTTTATTTTACAATATAATTCAACTTTACATATCAGCCATAAATTCCCCCTTTCTCCCTCCTCCCGTCCCGCCCCCCTCCCCCCGGCCCGCCCCCCTCCCCCTGGCCCACCCCCCATTTCCATCTCCTCAAGGGCATAGACTCCCCCGGGGATTGAGATCGACCTGGTGGAGTCAGCCCAGGCAGGTCTAGTTCCCTCCTCCCAGGCTGAGCCTAGGGTCTCTACTAAGACCCAGGTTTCAAACAGTCAATTCATGTACTGAGTACAGGGCCCGGTTCAAATGCCTGTATGCCTCTTAAACAGATCAAGCCAATCAACTGTCTCATCCATTCAAAGGGCCTAATCCAGTTGGGGGCCCCTCAGCCATTGGTTCACAGTTCATGTGTTTCTATTCGTTTGGCCATTTGTCCCTGTATTCCATCCATCCCTGGTCCCAACAACTCTTGATCACATAAACCCTCCTCCTTCTTGCCTATTGGACTCCCGGAGCTCCACCCAGAGGCTACCTGGATAACAGGACCCCAAGAAAGACACGGGGATCGCCCAATGATAGAGAAATGGAGGAGATCTACATGAACAATCTGGACATAATGAGGGGCGAGGGGC
The DNA here is from genome assembly GCA_902168425.1 of Peromyscus attwateri. Classification (NCBI taxonomy): domain Eukaryota; kingdom Metazoa; phylum Chordata; class Mammalia; order Rodentia; family Cricetidae; genus Peromyscus; species Peromyscus attwateri. The sequence goes on along the minus strand of CABHPP010038302.1, from coordinate 43,829 downwards.
GAGAGAAAGAGAACTTGGGGAAGCAGGAGATCCCAAATGGATCAAGAACAGAGAGGGAACATAAGGAATGTTCATGATAAATGAAGACCACATGAGAATAGGAAGAAGCAAAGTGCTGGAGAGGCCCACAGAAATCCACAAAGATGCCCCCACAATAAACTGCTGGCAATAGTCGAGAAATAGCCCGATTTGACCTACCCTGGTGATAAGATGGCCAAACACCCTAATTGTCGTGCTAGAAACCCCATCCAGTAACAGGGGGAACTAGATGCAGAGAATTAATTTTTTTAAAGAATGAAGATGATCCCCTAGGCTTTCCTGTAACTCTCATAGGACCAATCTTTTAATTTTATACATATCAACAGCTTTCCGATTTCTAAATCAGCCCCCATTCAGCAGAAAGGAGGTCATCCATCTGAAACCAGCTGTTACCGCCAGGCATATTCCTCACACTCAACAAGTAACATCATGGTATTTTCTTATAACTGGACACGTGTAAAATTTCACTGATGCCAGTGATCCAACACCTGATAGAAATGTTAGTAAATCAGAACCCTGGTAACACATGAGAAGCACACACCTCATGGCAGCAAGAGCAGTAAGTATTCACCTTATTACTTTATCACTTAATTGTCAGAAAAAACAAAACTAACCTTAAGATCTGTGGAGCAAAGCCAGTAGCAGCATTTTTGAATCTGGAAAACACTACTAAACTCTGCAAAACTATCATAAAATGGCCTGATAAAATTGCTAGAACAAGAACACACTGGCTTGTATTTGAAATTAATCAATCCTGTGTGTGTATGTGTGTGTTATATGTTTGTATGCACATGTATGGGTGGCTATAGAGGCAATGTGTGCATGTGTGGAGGCCAGAAATCTCTCGTTCTCCACTCTTTTCAGAGACATGATCTCTCCCTGAATGTGGTGCTCACCAAGAGGGCTTGGATGATTGTTCAGTGAACCTCGGCGATCTGCCTGTCTTGGCTTTCACCGGGCAGGAGCCTGGAACTACAAACGTGTGCCAGCTGCTCGAGTGGTCGCTAGGAATTTCAAATCACGTCCTTAGGTTTGCACAGCACTTTACTGACAGAGTAAGCTCCCCAGGCTCTAAAGTTAAAGAACCCGCCGGGCGGTGGTGGCGCACGCCTTTAATCCCAGCACTCAGGAGGCAGAGGCAGGCGGATCTCTGTGAGTTCGAGGCCAGCCTGGTCTCCCAAGCGAGTTCCAGGAAAGGCGCAAAGCTACGCAGAGAAACCCTGTCTCGAAAAACCAAAAAAAAAAAAAAAAAAAAAAGAACCCTTATAGCCATACCATGAGGTAAGTAATGTAATTTCCATTTGAGAAAGGAGAAAATCTAAGAGAGATCATCTGGCTCAAGTCACTCACTTATAAAGCAGAAAAAAAAAAAACTTAAAATGTGAAACGTAATTTCAACCACTATGTTATAGTCATCATTTTAGGTATTCATAAAATATTTGAGATACTTTTAGGTATCTGCAAACTTTTAGGTATACGCAGCTACATGACCAAGTTCTATGATATTAGCTATCGCATTCCTACATTTAACAGTCTAAATACTAATACCCCAAAATAGTTGTGTTTCTTTGATGTTATATCATATCATATACAACCAAAATGATTTTAATATTGTGAATATGAATGCTATAGGTGTAACTTGATGTTACTGTTTTAAATTATTAAAAAGCATCAATAGTATCCATGGAAACACTAACAAATGCTTATTAGCACCTATAATGCTGTTTTCAAATTCTGTCAGACGTACAATCACGATTAGAAACATTCAATAAAAGTATGATAAAGTTTGCCAAACTTACTTTGTAACCTGCGTGTTGGGCTCTCTCCATGGAGCTGTCTTCGTGGCAAATATGGAGAGGGGTGAGGGAGAGGCAAGGAAGAGACGTCATGGGTCTGCAGTTTGTACCAATGTGGCTCATCATCCAACAGAGCTGTCTCCAATTCTATTAAAATCTAGAACCCGAAGACACAGAGACCTATTTTTCTAACAGTAATCTCTTCAATTGTCTTATAACTTTTATAATATTATCACAGTAATGCTGTTACAACAAAGCAAGGACATTTAATGTGGCCATACTGTCAGCATGTTCTGACAGTAACTAAATGAGAAATACTTTTCCTAACATTTTAGTGATTTTTTTTTATTTTATTTTACAATACCATTCAGTTCTACATCAGCCACGGATTCCCTTGTTCTCCCCCCTCCCGCCCCCTCCCCTTTCCCCCAGCCCACCCCCCATTCCCACCTCCTCCAGGGCAAAGCCTCCCCCAAGGACTGAGATCAACCTGGTAGACTCAGTCCAGGCAGGGCCAGTCCCCTCCTCCCAGGCTGAGCCAAGCGACCCTGCATTAAGTCCCAGGTTTCAAACAACCAACTCATGCAATGAGCACAGGACCCGGTCCCACTGCACGAGAATTGTTGAGACCAAGGTTGGATAAAGCACAGGGACAAATAGCCAAATGAATGGAAACACATGAACTATGAACCAGTGGCTGAGGGGCCCCCAACTGGATCAGGCCCTCTGAATGGGTGAGAAAGTTGATTGGCTTGAACTGTTTGGGAGGCATCCGGGCAGTGGGACCAGGTCCTGTGCTCATTGCATTTTAGTGATTTTATACTTCAAACAGTGACATTTATTATCTATACCATGACCATCCAATTACGTGGATATTAAATTTGCCATGACATAAATAGCAACTTTTACTTTTAAAATGTCTATGATAACAAATTTTTATCTTTTATTTTCTAACTCAAAAGCATTTTCATTTATAGTTACTAGTATAATAATAACTTCATAATAACCAATGAGAAAAAAATTAATTTAAAGTATCTATTAACAACAAATCATGCCACATTATTCATCTTTATTGTGAATAAAAAATTACTATCTTTGCCTTACAGGACAGGATGCCAAAGCTAAAAAAGACTAAATGACTTGTGTCTAGGGTCAGATAAGCTTGTAACGAGATAAAATAAATCAAGTTTCTTCCTTAACTCTTTATGTTCACTGAACCATACTGCTGACAATTCAAAACCAAACCATCACACCACCAGCCCTCTAATAATGTACAACTGCTGTATGTCATTCAGAAACAAACAGGGAAAGGCACATGATGGTATAATATGAATTTTTTAATTATAAAAGAAATTAGAATTAGCTTTCCTTCAGATTGCTGTGCAAGTGTGGCAGAGTTACAAACACTGAGTAGGTCTACCGTGTAAAGATGAACTGATAAGCTCCAGTGCTACTCAGCTACAGATGAATAAGCAAAAGCTGTCACTTCACGAGGTCTAAATGGTCCCTGTCCCTTTTCAGTACTAGAGGCACTGTGCTACAAAAGTTAACACATACTATACTTACTTACTCCTCCTACTAAACCGAGATGCATACTAGCATTATTTCCACTTAGCAAAAGAGGGGATTAAAGCAGAGACAGAAGGACTTGTTGGACACACAGACAGGAAGTGATAGTACCAGAAATGGTCAAGGGCCATTGGCCAGAGCTATTGTTCCCAAGAACTCTCCAAATGATTCATAGGTTTCTAACTTGTGTGTGTGTGTGTGTGTGTGTGTGTGTGTGTGTGTGTGTGTGTGTGTTTGGTTTTTGTTTTTTTAAGACGAGGTTTCTCTGGAACTAGCTCTGTGGACCAGGCTAGCTCTGCAGATTGTTCTGCCTCTGCCTCCCGAGTGCTGGGATTAAAGACGTGCGTCACTATCACCCAGCAAGTGAGCACTATCTTTATTTGGTGTAAAGAGAAGTTTCTTTATACCCTTCTCTATGAAAAGTCATGGCGAGTGCTGGCATTAAAGGTGTGCACAACTACTACCCAGCAAGGTTTATATCTCTTTAGAAGACATAATTCAGTTCATATAGCTATGTCTTTTTATTTTACCCATGAAATTATCCTTTCATTTAATCAGGAAAACTAGGTAGAATGAAGAAAATTGAAGTGAGGAGCTGACTGTTCTCAGTGTTACATGCAAATAGCTAGAACCACTTCCCTCTTAGGCCTCTTCAATCTGTTCTCCACATTACAACTGGGAATGTTATTTTCAACTCATAATTTAGACAGTCTTTGCTTAAACCTGTCACTATTTTGATTAGTTCCAAATAGGGAACATGTTCTGGGGCTCTTTTGACCTTGAGGCTGCATTTCTTACCACGTTCTTTGCCAATTTGAGGCAGGGACTAAACTCCTCAACCCTGACGCCTTGTTACTCTCTCTGCAGAAATCCATTTTTATTGGTACTTCCTTTGACTGTTTCAGTCCAGCATAGCAATTATATATTCCTACTACTTATTCCTGGTCATTGCAATATCTGAATCCACAATGAGCTATCAATTTTTGAGGTAAGCCTATAGAAAAATGTCTAATACCTTGTTGTAGTTTACAATGCAATCCGTTAATAAATGAATAACTAGCCTAATAAAATAACAAGAAGTAGAAAAGACTACACAGGACAACAAGATCTGTATCAAGTCATCACACACGAAGAACCCCCCCCCCCCCGCTTATTATTATGGGTTTTCTTTGCTTGTTTTTCTGCTAGTTTTGGTTTTGCAACAGAACAACCTCAGTCTGATGCCCACACTGTACTTGAACTCTTGAATCAAATGATCAGTCTCCCTAGGAGCTGGGACTACAGGCATACATTACTATGTACACATCCAGTTTTGCTCAGAGGTTTGAGAAACATTGTTTTCTTGAGTGTCACTACAGTTTATCTTGAAGCAGTAAACTCATTCGTCACTACAGTTTATCTTGAAGCAGTAAACTCATTCTGCTAGTACATTAATAAACTATGCACATCTTCTCCAGACATTTAAATCAGGAGTATTCTATGACAGTCCTAACAACAGAGCGGTCAGAGAAGCTTCAGACTGAACTACTCGAGGTACCTCTCCTAGGAATTCACTCTCTTCTTCTCGAACTCTAGCTTGATCCCAAAGGGTGATTTCAAGCATCCGTTCCCGGAATTCTCTTCGGTGGACAGGAGAGTAAATGAAGGTCTGGTTCCATTTGGGTTCCAATGTTTTCTTTACTGTTTTTGTTCTTCTCTTGTTTTTATCACTATTTTAATAAAAAGAAAACGTGCAAACTTACATACAAAGATTTTACTCTAAATTTAATCCAGTTAAAATTTCAAGTGAAATCTTATTACATATTTGTCATATTACAGTAATGTAAACATTTAGTTTCTGTTATATTATGATACAATTGCATCATCTCTGTAACTTAGTAAGAGCAACAGCTCAAATAAACCCTCTATTCACTTAAGCTACAGAAGTTTAATTGTAAAATAACAAATTCCAATGTTCATTTCATACACAAATACAAGCAACTGTATTACATATTCTATGAAGTAACTTTATCTCAAATACTTATTTGACAAAAAACAAAAACAAAAACATGTCTTTAGACACGCAGAATACAGTTTCTCTGTAAGGTAGCCCGAGTAATGTATGATGGAAATAAGAGGTAATTATCTTGATGGACGGGACCTATCGCTAGGAGCCTTTCATACTTACTTTGATGGACTACCACTAGTTAGAAAATATTTTAAATTATGTAGCTCATTACATGCCTATATTATAAATATTAAGTTACAAACATGTATTATAATATTATGTCATTAGTTACATTAAAATATACTAAAATAGAAAATTAAAAATTCTTTACGTTAAAGAAGTTAATTAACTCTACTTAGAACTGAAGTCAGAAGGAAGCTAGAAGAATATGCCATAAGCTTCAATGAAGAGATGAAAAACCAAAGTCTCCCATTACTAAGGAACCTCTCGAATGAGCAAAACAGGACTGCTACCCGAAGTCCCTGGCAAACATACCACACCACAGCAGAGGCTCTGCAACCTCTACTACCACCTCCTGAAAGAACTGTGATAAAAACCTCGTTTTTAACACGTAGAAAGAAAGAGGTTTTGCTTTTCTTAAAAGTGTAACTGAATCTATTCAAGTGCCATCACGGAATTTAAGTCAAAGAGTACAAAGGGAATAACTGCACCTAATAAAGACTTATCTGTGGAGATATATTTTAAATAGATTGCTAAAAATAAAAATAAATCCCTAATCACTAAATTATTAACAATACAGTAAACATTTGTTCAATAAAATCTAATCAAAACATTATTTTCATGCCAGTACTTTCGCCTTTGGTTTAACTTAAAGCAGCAATCAAAAACTTGACATTTGTATTCAAAATTTAAAAAGGAAAAGAATAAATATATTTGTGGCCATACCCAAATTTACCTCAAAATATTACTTTTATAGAATATGGTACATTAAACAGAAAATAGTTTTGACTAACATAATTGAGATGTTAGAGCAGATATATGTTTTATACCTCAAGGACACTCTGGGAAGTCTTATCAACTAAATATCAATTGTTATTTCATATATTCAAGAATTTTTTCCTGAAAAATTATGAGGAAAAGGTAAATAAATAGCTAATGTTCATTGTCTTACTCCTGTGTAAAAACCAGGTCAAAGGACAGGAGAAAAAAGCTGAGATGATGATGTGACTTTGTGAGTACTGCAAAAAATTCTCTCCTATTAGAGGTAAAAATCCTAAAACAACCATTCAACAATGTAAGCTTGAAAAGTACATAACTGTTCACAAATACTTGCTATCTGACAAGTAATGTGGCTGAGAAATGACCTGAATAAAAAGTTCAGATAGCTCTCACATTCTTTGAGGTTCCAAAAAAAGAAAAAGTTTAACACTATGTGGTGGTTTGGAAAGAAATGGTCCCCAAAGTGCTCTTAGAAGGTGTGGCCTTGTTGGAGGAAGTGTGTCTCTGTGGGGGCGGGCTTTGAGGTCTCTTTGGCTCAAGCTTCCCTCAGTGTGACAGTCAGTCAACTTCCTGTTGCCTCTGAGTCAAGATGTGGCACTCTCAGCTCTAGCTCCATATTTGCCAGCATGCTGCCACGCTCCCCACCATGATGATAATGGACTGAACCTCTCAAACTATAAGTGAGGCCCCTTGATTAAATGTTTTCCTTTATAAGAGTTGCCATGGTCATGGTGTCTCTTCACACCAATAAAGACCTAAGTAAGACATACTGTACCTGGGATACAAAGGACAATGTAAGGAGAGATGTTTTCATTAACCCCACTGCCTCAAAAAGCAAGGAAAATTTGGCAAAGTAATATAAAACTAAATAATAAAAGTTAATCAAAAAAAGATGCCATAAACTTTCAGTATCTTAAAAATAAAATATGGTCAGGTGGTATGGCTTAGTGGGTTATGGCATGTGCTGCTCTCCTTGCCTGACAATGGAAATCAATCCTCAGGACCTACATGTTGGATGGAGAGAACTGACTCTCACAAATTGTCCTCCGACTTTCATGTGAATGCTATGGCATGTGCACAACCCCTCCCCCCTCCCCCCACACACAAATAATAATGTAATTTAAAAATAATATTTTTTCTTTAAAAGTATGAATGGTTGAAACCTAAGTAGCTTAAGGATAAGGCAGGGTTAAGAATGAAGTATTTAGGCCAGGTGACGGTGGTGGCGCATGCCTTTAATGCCAGCACTCGGGAGGCAGAGCCAGGCAGATCTCTGTGAGTTCGAGGCCAGCCTAGTCTACAGAGCAAGATCCAGGACAGGAACCAAAACTACATGGAGAAACCCTGTCTCGAAGAAAAAAAAAAAGCAGTATTTGTTTGGCTGTGATATCTATCATTCAGTTGAAATTTAGGTTCTATATGGCCACTCCAATTATGGCTAAATTTTTTCTTTCATACATTTCAATATGTGTCTCTGGACAAAAAAGATAATCGAAAGTGTCAGAAACAGTAAGTTTTTTCAAGTTAATTTTAAAGCAAAATATTAATTTTAAGAAGTTTCTGATAACTCTAAATATTGTGAAATATTAACAAATTCTGAAATTTGTTTTAAAAATTTCTCTTTAAAAATGTATCAGGTAAAATGCAATTGCTAATTGCTTACATTATCTTTTTCTTTGATATCATTGCTCAGGTGATGCTCAAACACTATAAACCTTGTCTTTAGGGCAGGGCATGCAAACCTTTTTAGCCTTCCCTCCTTGTGTAACATTATGTTTTAATCCCTATATTCAGTAAACCCTCTGCTTACTCAAAAGCTCAGCTGCATTCCAGGAATCTGATGGCCTGAAGCAATGATTCTTTTCTGTCTGGAGCAATAGCCTTCTTCCCTCCCTCCCTCCCTCCCTCCCTCCCTCCCTCCCTCCCTCCCTTCCTTCCTTCCTTTCCAGTGAACCAATTCTTTTCAGAGTAGCCAATTGAATAAGACTGTAAGGTTTGTCCCCAGCCAATGGGGAAAGGCATGGTCGCCTCAAGAATGGGATTAAAAACCAAGTTTACTTCCTGTCTCAGTGTGCTCCCTCTTTAGAGTCCTCTGGATCAAGAGTTAAATGTGCCTTTTCCAAACTCTAAAATTGGTGTAGTGGTCCTCTTTGTGACCTTAAACTTAATTCTAACAAGTATACAACTCAACTTTGATGAACTTTCTGCTTAAAACAGTTAAGGACATTAAGCACCAAAGGTTTGCGAACAAACTGAACATGTATGTGTTCAGAGCCACTTCCAACCACAGAAAAATGACTCAGACTTGAGAGCACAGTGCCCTGGAAGACAGACAGACAGACAGAGAGGTGGGGAAAGTATCCTCCCTCTTTCCTTGTTCATGATTCTTGCTGGAGTCCCTTCTAGTTTGATACGCCTGCAATTAAGAGTGATTAGATTACTTTTGAGGAAGTATTTCTCCAGTCTTGAATCCCTTTAAAATCTGGATAGACCAAAATCACTGATGGCAAAAATCAAAATACAGTACTTGAAGGAGGTGATTATGGGCCCAGTGGCGGTTGGACATAAGTGATAAATACAAATCATACTTGTTCATTTTATGAAATGTAGTAAAACAACAATATGGTCAAGAGGTCTTGATGTGAAAAGTGGAGAAGAATATGAAAACAAGTTAGTTCCAGTTCCAACTTTGTTTACTGTACAATCTATTAAAATTTCTTATTTTAAAAAATAAATTTTAATAATTTGGGCATAGAAACATATACTACTTAAGAAATACAATGTGCATTTAAATGAACTCATATGTAGTAAATGCAAAGTTTTAAAATAATCTCAAATACTTACTGTCATTTCTGATAATCAGAATGATCATATTTATAAAATTTCACAACTATCTGACTGCTATGATACAAAATAATGAATGATATAGAACTGAAACATTCTTGGCTTTCCCACTTATTTTGAAGAGCATATTTGTTTTAGTTTCAAATCCTTACCTTCTGTCTGGAAGGAAGTAAATTTTAACGTAAGGATTCCTTGGCCTCCCGTCTTCCCTGGAAGGGAGATCCTTTGCTCCCAAGATAGTAACTATCAACTGGTGACCAACCTTGTCAAACCATAGCTTTATCTGAAAAGCAAAAGCATTTATTATTAGCTCAAAATTTACTTCAAATACATGCTTATATTTCCAATCTTTATACCATTCTCTAGTACTAATATTAAGAGAGATGACGTTTTCCCCAGTAAACTCTGATTAAAATAAAAGGATATACTATAATAACTTCAATGAATAGATGAGTTAATTCTGATGTTTTAGTTTCATTGACAAATCAGTTGGACTTTTTACTATCCAGATGCAGTGGCTTATTAATGAACATATAATAATTATACTATTGCATACTTTGTATACAGTAATTCTGTATCTTCATGTAAGAGTCACTATGGTTCTTTCTGCTCATCTATGATTGGTAAATAACTGTTCCAAATGCAGTGCGTGGACAGGGACAAGTAAGTGGTACTCAGAGAAATTTTCAAGCAAATGTGTTGTGTCTCCAGTAAAACACATTTCAGAGGATGGAAGAAAGCTTACTAGTGGCTTGATTAGATAGATTCCTTAAGTTTTTGTTTGAAACGATAATAAATTCACCTTTTAAAATTTTTTAGAGGCATAGTTTCTTCTTCAGTGAAGAAAATGCATAGCATCCTTAAAATAGTCAAGTTTCACTTTAAAATTTTAAATAAGAAAATGTATATAATTTTGCTGTATTTTAATTAGGGTTTCTCACTCCATGTCATCCTGCTCCTGAATTCTTTTAACTAACAGTTACCATCTCCCCTAACTTCACACTTTTGCTCCTCGCTCACTGAGTAGTCTATCTGGATCTATATCAGAGATGTGCATTGCCTAGGATGCAGCATCTCTTGCCACCAGTTTAAAACTGAAATGGAACCAAAAATCTGGAACTTGAGGATCACAAATTTTAGTTACACACAAACCACAGCAGTTCAGTTCCAATTCACGATGGCTTTGGTTGGGTCCCTCTGTATATATTCCAGAAAATCAAAGCTGACTAACTGCTGAGTCAGAAGAGATGATTGACAGCTTAAAATAACATATAAAGTGATTTCTGCTCTTGCCTTGTCAGGGTTAAAACAGACGAGCCCTCTTACAGGAGTAAGAACAAGAGATAGCCAAATGTTAAAAGTAACTATTACTAGTTTTCATGTTTTATTGTCTTGAATTTTGAAGTAGTTTTATCTTGCTATTGTATAACAAAAATTTTCTACCAGTTAAGAAGTTCAAAAATAGACTCTCAACAAGATTTTCTCACGCTGTGTTTAATAAATATCTGATAAGTACTCTTATCTGGCATATTAGAAAGTTACAAATTTCAAGGCTACCTATTCACCTACAAATTAAAACGAGAGCTTAAGAGTTTTAAGAATGACAGCATTCATTCTAAGGATCCAGGACCACCCCTACCCCAAGAAAAGCAGATCTAACGGCTGGACACAGTGAAACATGCAGAAACACCAGCTCCTGGAGATCAGAGGAGGATGGTGGCAGACCTACACACCCAAGGCTAATCTGGCTATCCAGCAAAACCCTGTCTCAAACAAGAAACGAAACAACCAAAAACTGAAGAGGGGCTGGGGACTGACTCGAAAACTTGAAAGGAAAAAACTTTAAAAATTTGTGTGCTTAGCAATATTAGACTACAGATATAGATATAGATAACAAAATAGAGAGAATAAGCTATTCTTTTCCCAAAAGCTAAGAGAAAAAAAATTAAAGAAATTCAAATGGTTGATTTTTTATGGGATGAAGGAAATGTAGACAGTCTCACAGTCTTCTAAAACCTGTGATGAAAGTCATATTAATTTAAATATTCTGCACTTTCACCAATAACAGCAACTTTTACAAGTTTAATTTTTTCCATTAACTATCATCTTCAGATTTCCGTATAAAGTCAACCACTATCACTTACCACTATTGCTTTTAAAAACATATATTAGCTTTATTGTTTTCATACTGTTGCAACAGTACGATATTGTTAACTAAAATCTACTGTCCAAATATATGAGTATCAATACTACTAAATCAGAACCTATCCCATTATACCTGATCAAAATCGGGCTTTTTCACAAATTGTCTTGAACTGGGCACTTACTAACAGCCCTAATTCCAATTGTATTACAGAGTGTGCATTGAAGTTTTAATAGATATCCAGATCAAACAGGATTTTATTATCCATGCTACTTAACACATTCTTGAGCATGTGTTTTAAAAATAATGTTCAAAACATAACTTATTTGTTCCCTAAAATGTAACAAATATAATCTCATACTTCTATCCTTGACAAGCCTTAGTTCAATTAATTTAATAAAAATCTTGGTATCATTTTAATAGTTTAATATGACTATTCTCTTAGCTTTACCATGTAACCAATTTAAATTGTTCACAATAGAAATTTAACATCAAACAAATATTTTATATTATAGAATTAATTAAATAGAATTAATATTTTAATTACTTAAAAGAATTATCCAAAGCCAACATTTTTTTAAACATGCAACAAAGCAGGGAAGGCAGAATACTACTTTTAAAATAACTCTATTGGCATTACTATACCATGTAAACAATATCCTACTGAAAAGAGGCAAACAACTTGTACCCAATAGTCCACAAAAGCAAATGGGATGATAAAATACAAACAAAAGAATATATTTATAGCATTTGGATTGGGATTTTTTTGTTCTTTCAAACTCCAAAAGTTGATTCATATATAACAAATACAAAAAATTCATATTTTAAATAAGGTACAAATATATTTGCCAATCTCCTCAAGGAGTCATTGCTTGGAAAATGCAAGAGAATGTGGATGTGATGTGGTTTAATGAATGATTTAAAGAGACAGCAACCTTTGTGTAATAAAAGAAAATAATCTAGAGTTTTAAAATTAGCTATTTCAATAAATGTTACAGAGATAAGCAAAGTCTACATCAAAACAAAATTGGAATGCAACTTTGAAACCTATATATTGGAGTACTTCAACAACTTACAAAATAACTAACAATGATTGTCTCTTTAAATTTGTATTCAATATTCTAATCTCCATGCAGAATTTTACAAGCTGCCTTATAAAATGATTTGGAAGTCAATAGTATGATTTGGAGCAACATACCAAAAAAAGTGTTCCTACTACGCATTTTCCAAAAACATACAAATAAGGGATAAAACACAACTTTAGTTTCTATCAGGCAGACAAAGTCTTTACCTGAACCCTAGGAACAAAAGGCGTTGTTCTTCTACTAAGGCTTTGGCTCTGGTAAGCAAAATTAAAGAAAAAAGCAATAAAACAAAACCAAAAAGGACAATATGCTGGAACTAAAAGACCAAAAGTAAAAATAAACACATAAAACTGCCCCTTAAATACAATGTTTCCATGGCAACATATTTAAATTAAGTACTCATTATAAGAAATATCTATTTCCCAATGCTAAAATGTATGAAACCTATTCAAATCTTTATAAAATATTATAATTTGTTGAATCATATTCTTAAAATATAGTCAATATATTAGGAAATAAGACTGAATATAGAAAACATAGTCAGGATAGTATAATTTCAAAGAATGATCAGAGTATAACCCCAAAATCAAGAAATTTAAAACTTTACCCTTAAACATACTACCGCCTGTGATATCCATGGGTGACTGGTCCCAGGGTACCCACAAATACCAAATCCACCAATGTTCAAATCCTTTATGTAAAATGGCATAGTACATGCACAAAACTAACAAGATCTCTAATGCTTTTAATCATCTCTAGATGGTAAATGCTAATTTATAACATTAAATATAATGGAAATGCTACAGGTTGTTGGTATATTATTAAGAAAAATTTACAATGTTAAAGTCTATAGTTGTTCAATAGAGACATAAGATTTAAAAAAAATTGATCCACAGTTGTATAAGTGTATGGCTATGGAACCTATTAAAATGGAAGTCTAATTGTACATAGCTTAAAATATAGTCACACATGATAGGGGTAGGTACTGGATCAACTGCTTGATACATTGCTTGAGATGTTATCTTCCAATCATGCCTCCTACCAACACTATTGCATTGCGTTTTATTTACAGAGTTCTTTATAGTTCCTGAAAGGTTAGGGCATGTTCACTGCCTCCTGATATTCCCAACAGCTTTGGGAGTTAACTATGCTTATCCCCAATACACAAGTGAAGAAAAATACACAAAAAGGTCTAGATGAACTTCTAAATGCTCAAAGCATAGTATGATATAAACAAAGTTCTCAGAAAAAAAATTAAAAACATCAAATTTTTCTTCTGAATTTCTTAAGCTTTTATTTTAAAACCATTTCCAGTAATTGAAAAAAATCATAATAACCTAATTTAGTTATGCCAATCAAGATCAAGAATACAATCAGAGGCCCATCAAAGAATGGATTTAAGGACACTTAACAGGATTCCATGGCCCCTTTACATCTGCTGTGGATAGTGAAAGGCTGCCTCCCATCTTTCCCACTGTCAGGGAAACTAGGATGAATAATGGGAGGGCTTTGCCCAGGTCCGGATCACTGGACAGGCATGATATTTAAGTAAGAAATCTAAAATCCAAAGGAAAACAACCTTCACAGCACATTTTGGCCACCAGAAGTCACCTTTCTTTCTCTCCAAAAACCCAAGTATCAAGTCTGAGTTTTCTTCCTTTTCAAATGGACATATGCCCCAAAGAAGAAGTGCTCAGATACAGGATGAGGTGACATGTCTGTTTGCATAAATCTGCATGGGCAATAAGTAGGAGAGGAGGGTGTGAAGTTTTCACATATCAACCAGAGGTGCTGAAGGGACAAAGAATTCTAGAGATTTCATTTTCCTTGTTCCCATCTCCATGTTTTAAATAAAATATGTCAAGAAAAGGAAATATTTTATAAACATATATTACTTCATAAAATAAAGGGTCTGTTTAAAAAAGAATATTTTCAAAAAAAATCCTTTATAGTGAACAAACATCTAAAAGAAGCAGCTATCAGATTCCTAAAAATCAACATTTTTTAATCCTTGTGTTTACCCACAAGTTTATACATTAAAGGTGACTACAAAATATGTTTGTTCTTAGGTGGAATTTTTGAATGACGTAAAATATACAAAACATACAATTAACCATTTAAGGCTTAAAGTTCAGGAGCACTGCTGCACTGGAAAGCTGTAGAATTCTCATTTTTCCATACTTTCAACCTTTGCCATTACCCCAGAAAAAATACTCCGTACCCCACAATCCCTCTACTGCTCTAGCCACTGAGGCAGTCTATGCTATAGACCCTGGGGACTTTATGCAGGAAGGATTTTCTCAACCTTCAGACAAACAAAGAAGTGAAACTTCACACCATAATCTAACTGTGATGTCCAAGGTCACTCTACTATTCCTTGTAATATGACCCTTAGGACATGCTTTTCATGCACTGCACCTAGGATGTTGAAGTTATGAGAATAAAGTATTAGAACATTCAAAGTCCAAATCCAAAACCTGCAAGGGATGGTAGGGCACACCTTAAATTCCAGCACACAGTGGAAAGGCAGAGGCAGGAGTTTCTGTTAGTTTTAGCCCAGCCTGGAACAAACAGCATGTTCTAGGCCAGTAAGGGCTACATAGTGATACACTGTGTCAAACTTAAAATAATAAAAAATAAAAAGGAAAGGAAAAGAAAGGAAAGCAAAGACAGAGAAAGAAACCAACACCTTCATAAATACAGTATTCTGAAATGTTCTGGGGTTCCATAAAGGGAGATATGAAAGACATACAATTATTCTAAAATTACTCAAATCTCCAAAATGGGCAAATAAAATTGGTATTTGTAATATTTAGTAAAAATAAATTGTAAAAATGTTAAGATAAAGTAACTTTGCAACTATAAATCACAGATAATATAATAAAAATATAGTTATCAATAGAATCAATAGTGTAATATTGATTTCACTAATAGAAAAATATGAATAATTCTGAACCTTTCTCACCTAGAAAAAGAATAAAAGTATTATAGCCTAACAGCCTATCAAACTACTAGCTTAATAGTGTAAACAGATTTAAAATGATTCAGAATCACAAAAGTTGACTTGCAAATGAAGAAATTGCTAACTTCAAAACAGTCAACCTAAGTGGCTGCAGCTGCTGACTGGGCTAACATGGGGTTCGGAAGAATAAACTTGATTGGACTCATTCTGACTTTCTCATCAAATACATTAATGGTCCTCTGTGGGCAAGTCCTAGAAAAATAAGAAGCCACAGGATTTAGCATGGAGAGCAAATTAATTACACACATCTTTTAAAAATTAATCAACATCATTGAGTATAAAATACAAACAAGAAATGTCTACTATGTTTCCTGTTTGAACAAATATCAGTAAATGAAATCACCTTAAATATGTGCAAATAATTTCTCTTCTCGGGCATTAGAAATGTCATGATTTTGTGAGGAAAGAATCCAAATTTCTCAAAAGCAAAATGTCAAAGATAGAAGAAAATGGGGATGCAATTGTCATGGGAAAAGATAAGTATCAACTTGAGTGAATCTAGAATGATCTAAGAGATGACCTTCCAGGCATGACTGTGAAAGATGATCTTGATCACATCAGTTGAGGGAAAACCCATGTTAACTATGGGTGAGCCATTCCCTGGCCAAGGTCCTGGGCCACTGAAGATAGAGAAAGTTCACATCATCTGTGCTTTCTGGTGGACATAATGTGACCAGCTGCTTCAAGTTCCTGAGGCCTGGCTTCCCTGCCATGACCAACACTACCTTGAACCGTGAGACAGAATACACCCTTTCTCCTTAAGCTGCTCTTATCATATTAATTAATCTGCCAACAGAACAGAAGCTAAGAGAAAAAAGTACAGCTAAGGCTTCCTAAGAGTTTTCCTAAGAAATGATATAGATAGGCATATTTTAAACTCTACATTATCATAGCAAACCAAAATGGCCTGTAGGTTAATACAGATAGGAAGAGAGATGTGTAAAGAACCCAGGAGACCATCTTGCTTACATTGATCTCATACAAAGAATGTGAATGAAATTCAAGGTTATATAATAACAAAAGGCATTCTTTCTTGTTCATTTATATCCCTGGTGACAAGAACTACTATTTCTGTCAGAACTTAAATATATGTGTGTATGTACACTTATATGTACATATATACATAAAATATATATATATATATAATAGTTGAATGATAGATTTCATGTAATTAGAAGAGATTTGTTTGTTTGTTTGTTTGTTTGTTTTGTTTTTCGAGACAGGGTTTCTCCATGTAGTTTTGGTGCCTGTCCTGGATCTTGCTCTGTAGACCAGGCTGGCCTCGAACTCACAGAGATCTGCCTGGCTCTGCCTCCTGAGTGCTGGGATTAAAGTCGTACGCCGCCGCCCGGCTGAGTTTTTTTTTTTTTTTTAAATAATCGCTAGTTTTACACTTTAGCATGTGTATTATAATTTTACTTCTAAAAATTTCTCTTGACAAAGTAATTTTCCATAGTGAAAATAAGCAACATTAATATGTATCTATTTCAGTGGCATCACTATTAGTAATAATATAAACTAGAAGTTAAGCTAAAATGCAGTATATAGATATGAAAATAAAAGTAAGCGGGATTTTTAAAGACAAAACAATGTCTATACATTAATAGAGAAAAAGGAGAATTCAGGTCATATGTGCAGAACACATCTAGAATCCCAGAACTTCTGGAGCAGAAGCTGGAGGAGCATCAATTCAATGTCAGCCTGGTCTACATACTGATTTTCAGTCCAGCCAGGACTACATAGCAAAATTCCAACTCAAAAAAATAAAGAAAGGAAAAAGAGAATGCAAAAGAATATGGAATTTTATTTTAAAAATATATGCATGTATTGTAAAAAGCCGTATGTAGTGTCAGGAATATTACTGACTTGACTTTTTGTTTTTCTGCACTAACTAGATCTCTGATAATAAATAGGAATTATATTAATAATCCCTGTCTTGTTTGTATGTAAATTGAGTGTGTATCTGTGTACGGTTTCAAAATGTATACAATTAACATTTTAACTAAATTCATAGAATAGTTCCTTTCCAAGCTATAAAAAAATACACTTTTCATATTAAGCTACAATTAGATGGATTTTATATTACCTTTGCAGTCTTAGCAGTTCTGTCTTACTGCCAGACTAATTTGGAATCAGGAGAACAACAGTTGAGTTTAAAATACTCCAAATCCCTTCTCTGTATTTCCTAGCTTCCCCCTCTAGCACAGTTTGTATAGGATCTTGGAATTTGAAATGATATAACAAAGTAGAACAGTTACAGAGCAATAAGGCTTCTGAAAATATCAAATACTGCCTTTCCTTTAAAACTAAAAGGAGAAAATTTCAGCTATTTAACAAGAAAGCAATTCTAAGGAATTTAAAATACAATTTCATAATAGTTTGGGGTTTAACTGTCACAATTTTCAATCAATATTAAATTTCTGGGTTGTGAGGACTTAAACAGTTCTTTTCTTCGGTACTTAGGAAATTTCAAATTTAACAATCACTAGCAAATTAACAATTACTATAGCAATAAATACAAATGTGCTCTAATGAAGGAATGATAATGTAATTAAAGGACTTAAATTTGCAACCCTATTGTAGTAAGAATATAATATAGAATATATAATAAAACTTTTAACTTGTACTTAAAAATACATAAATCAATGCTCACATAATGAAAAGTTACCCAGTACACCAAAGTCTATTACATATATCCCTCATATTTAGTTTAGTCTGTTGATTAAAAAAAAAACTTCCAGAATCCTTATACATATGAACATTATTAAAGTCCATGAATTATTGTCAAAGTCACCCCAAATTCCCTTAAGATTGAAAAGCAAAGAAGAATACATGATTAATGGCTTGTTCCTTAATACAATCTTTGTATGATATACCATTTTCCTCTCTCTTAAAAAACTATAGCAACTCCTAGTCATTTTAAAACCACGAGTAAAATTTATCACCTCAACTTCTGGAATAATAATTAAGGTCAAAAAAGGGGGTTATATATCTTCATAAAAATCATTAAGCTCTATAAACCTAACATTAAAAGAAAGTATTTCAATAAATAGTGCAAATGAAATTTTAAGCAACTACAAATTATCAAAAATGTAAAAGCTGATAGGTAAAGGCACAATTACGTTCTAGGAAGAACTTGGATTAGAAAAAACAAAAAGAAAGAAAGAAAAACAAAAACCCCTAACATTATATTTTAAAAACATCATTTAATATTCCCAAAGAGATGAATTTAGTGATTACATACTGAAAGCTGTCCAGACAAGAACTGCGGGACATCCCTCAGCGCTCCAGGACTCATGGGAGAGCTAACAGATATAGAAGGACGATCCATTTTTTGAGATTCAAAAGAGCTAGAACCTGAAATGACAAGCATACATAAAAAGTAATAAAATGCCTTCTTACTACTTCAGAACACTCAGCATATTTCATTGAAATGTCCTTGGGATGTCAACTTATATAGAGCATTTTATTGCTAGAATATTAGAAATAATCTTAAGGAGGTTTTGGTGATGGTCTGCTGTTGTTTCAGACAGTTGTTTTTGTTGTTGTTTAGTTTGGTTTTGCGTAAGTTCAATTATGGATTCTTTGAAGACCCACGGTTACACCTCTGCTGACTGTAATAGTCACAGGCTCTACTTCGGGATTTACTTGTCTATTATTAAGTGTACTATACTCAAACTTTATAATGAGAGAACATTAAAAATGAAAAAAATAAGAAAAACCAAAACGATAAACCACCTCAAGAAAACTTAAATTTTAAATGTTGAGAAACTAAGTACTAGAATGCCCAAAATTATTAAATGTTTCTGGGTGATTCTTAGTCCTATCTTGAAGGATATAAAATATTACACCTCAAAATTGAAATGAGAGGTTATGAAAAAGATACAGAACAGGAGCAGAAACAGCAATAACAAAATGTTATAAGCATTAATTTGTTCCTATGCAGTTGAAGGAACCAGTTGGAATGTGAACAGATAGAGGATATTAAGGTGGAATTATTTGTACTAATAAGAGGAAAATGGCTTTACCAGCTCCTTACAGCATGGATTAGAATGAAGAGACAAAAGATAGTAAAGTGCATTTAGACCTCAATGAGGTAATAATACCAAAGGTTGTGAAAGGGACCTAGCAGAAGGAATTCAGGAGATACCATGAAATAATGAGGATCATAGGCCTGAGGAGGTGGCTCAGCAGACCACCACTCGCCAACTGTGTATGACAGCCTAGGTTCAATCCTCAACTATGTAGGAGGGAAAAAAGAAAATAACAGATGTGAAAAATACAGAAAGTCCTGAGATTCCATTCTATTACCAGACAGAAAGTCCCCTGGGTAGCAGTTAGAGTCTCTGAAAAGGATGGTAGGCGGATGTGCGCTGGAATTTACAACACTGAGTAAAAGGTTAGAGGAGCGGAGGGCGGGCAGCAGAACTTCCTTTGGAACCAGTTACCTTATAACACCTTTGAGATATCCAAAAGCAATGTACAGCAGATAACATACAGACGGACCAATTGTGAGAGCAGACACAAGAGCTGTGTGCCTAGTTAGAAACGCACATGCATAAAATTCACCTTTAGAGTGTATCATGTAAAGCTGTTATAGGGGGAAATCTGGAAGTTTTGGATCAAAAAAAAATAGCCTTTTCACAATATTTAGAAGTAAAATAATGATGCTTTTGTAGAAATAATTTGTTATCTCACAAGGCTTACAAAGCACTAGATAACAGAAAAATTAGTAGAATGCATTCTTTATGCAGCCAGGGATAGAGACAACGACAGCAACTTATAAACATATAGATCGGCAGTTGCTTAGCTGGCAGTTAAATCGAGACAGAGTAAATCATCTGCAGATGTATCCAGAACAGAGACTTAAAGAATGGTCCCTTGGACAAATCTCTAAATGAATGTTTAAAGAATAAATGTTTGGAACCACTTTGAATAAGGATTCTTGCCTCTTCAGAAGCTAGTTTACCAGCATAGCCTGAGGCTTTTTACAGTCATAATAAAATAAAGAGTTTCCTATTACATTCTCGGCATCTTACTGATATAAGGGGAAAAAACTTTGCCTGCCTCATACTTTTTCATAGCATAGTGATAATACAGCTACAACACCAAGCACATTTGCAAGTACTAAATAAAATGAAAGCAATGAAAATAGAACTATATAATTCTAATGTTTACTTATTACAGTGTAGTTTTATTTGAGCAGGACCACCACCATATTGCCACTGTCATTGAATAGTTAAATTTCCATGGTTTGCATTGCTTAGAATTGACTGCATCCAATAATTTTAATGATAGAATCAAAATATAACTACCCCTTTGAAAGTGTTTCCCAAGAGCTCTCGAATCCTCCACGGGAAAGTTCTGACTTTTCGGTTTTTCGAGACAGGGTTTCTCTGTGTAGTTTAAAGGCGTGCACCAGCTCCACCCGGCCAGGGGCCGTCCTTACAGTGCTGTAAAGACTGCGACTCGGCTGCTGCTGGTCCAGCATCATTCCCTCTACTCCCCCCTTGGCAACTCCATTCCGCCGCCCGGTCCTCCCTGTATTTCTGTACATGTACCTAGTCTTCCCTGCCTAGCACTCCTGCACTCTCAGATATCTGTACCTCTGTGCCTGAAAAGCTTCCCCCATAACAGCCACCCTCAGGAGTTCTGTTCCAACTCCTTCCCAGTTTTGTCTTATCCCACTCAACAGTTTTCAATTGCAGCCCTCACTACTCTCCTAGTATCCCTTCACTGATACTTGATGATCAATCAAGAATCCGTCATCAGAAAACAAATAATAAAAATGTGTATTTGACTGTATGAATTTATGTTTATTGTTCTGTTACGGCTGTGATATAAAACTAGAACTACTTAGTTTCAAAAAAATATAAATTAGAATAAATAAAATTACTCAATAGCTTGTTCCAAGCATATCCTTTACCAAGACAGTAGAGTTACAAAGTTGCAAATTTAAATTTTGTAGGAAACTTTAGGGGTAGGTAGCTCTGGGGAATGATGGAAATGGTCATGGCTTTTCACTGTGATCCATGGACACACAAGTAGTCAAAACTTAGCTGTATGCTTGCCATGCAGTTTCTTAGAATAAGCCTTAGTAAAGCTACTCTAAAAAGTCCACAGTAATGATGGCAGAGAAAAAATAAAATACTGAAATTATTATAGTTTGTCTTTTTTCAAACAGTGCTGTGAAATAAGATGACAATTTCTGTCTTTATATGGAATTTAACGTTAGTATTTGAGACTATCCTTTTTATTTCTCCTCCTCCACATTAAGAAATCAAGTTCTTCGTTAGACTCTGATGAAGGGCACGCTTAGTGACATGGCCTAGAACACACTCCACTTACTGGATTCCAGTTGTACATGTGTGCTGTCGGGTATTCTAGGGATATCTCTGAAATGACAGAAAGGGAGAAAAGAAACTATTAACAACTGATGCCTCCATTTTAATCAAAATTTCAAATTAAAAATGACATATAAAAACTGAGTGCAGTGGAAGCATAGGAAATAAGACTAGCCACGATTTCTGTTTGTGTTTGGACAAGCTGGCCTAGATCTTCCATGTAGGTGAAAATGGCCTAGAATTCGCCAGAGTTCTGCCTCTTCCTCCTAAGTCTGGGATTACATTTTTGCAGCTAACTCTAACAGAAAGTAAAATCTATGTGCATTTGTAGCAGATTTATAAAAACACACTTTATTTCCTATGTGCTTTACTATATAAACATCTACTGTAAAAAAATGCTTTGTATTCAATAAGGTTAAGTTTTTATAAACATATGTTAATTCAATTCTCTATTTTTGCCTTTAGTTATAAATAAGTTATATTGGAACTCACATTAAATATCATTAAAACATTCCAGTTATAACTAAAATTTTAAAATGTAGCAGTTACATTGGTAACAGGCAAACATGATTCTTATGGGAACTTTCAAAGTTACCTTGTAACCATATTTACATCAAAAATACCTATAGTTATTTGATATAGGAGGGTCATTTATAAATATATATGAAGACTATAAATTATTTAGAATATTAAAAAATATGAGTACACTTTAACACTAAAATAGATTTGATTAATACACTAAGCTGATACACTATGGTTTTACCATATTCCAAACTTTAAAAAGGCAAAAGGCTACCACCCATTATTTCCTAAGTGAATGGAAACAGGGCATGATTACAAGGAATAATTTCTGTAGCCTCCATTCACAGATGCTGCAAGCCATTCAGTGATTTAATAATTCATTCAATAGTTCACTCTCCAGTTATACATTTTTCTTATTTAATTTTGACATACCTTTTATATTATCATAGAATAAAAGTTTCTGCAGAAAAAGGACTGTCAGACACTTCTAGAATAATTCTCATAGCTTAGATGAAAGGGCTAAATTTACTGCCACCTTTGGGATCTATAAGCTACTGGCAATAAAATACAATGATAAAGTGTGTTTTAATGTTGTCTGTTTTATTATTAATCACATTTGTAAAGAAATTACGTTTCCTTAAGTAAGCCCTGTATCTGGGAATGATGTGCATTTTGGTTCTCTCTTTTGTCAGCTAGAATCTCCATTATAAACAAAAACAAAACTGTAAGCTATGTCTATTTCAGGGATTGGCATTTTCAGAGTGTACAAAATGAATAAAACTTTTCCAAAAAGTGTATGTTAAAGTAGTACCCTCCCCTACTAGTGAGTGGAGCTATACACTAGTTATTAAGATAACAACAATTAAAAAAACTAAATATTTCTTCTTTTTTATAATCACCAACCTAATTTACATAATCAAATAAAGAAAAATTACTAATTTTGGTCAATGTTTTATTTAAATTAAAAAGATGTCTATGAAAAAACTTATTTTTATAAAATAGAAAATTTTGAACTGCAGAACACAAAGTGCTGAATAGCAGTCATCTTCACATACAAATGAATTTCTGAAACCAGGGCTGGAGCTATGGCTCGGTCTTAAGAGCACACACTGCTCATGCTGAGCACCAGCACCTCCATATTGGTTTACAACCATCCATAACTCCAAAACCAGGGATCAGGCCCTCTCTCTGTCCTCTGTGTGCACCAAGCATGCATGCCATGAGCATACATACATTCAAACAAAACACGCATACACATAAAACAACAACAAAAAAATACATCTTCACAAGAAGTCAAAAGGAAATTGCTAAGACTATCTTACCCAATTGGTCTTGATACAACAAGCTCAACCTGTGGTTCAGGTTTGGATTCTAGAATAATGTTGTAAACTTCCTCAAATGTGGCTCCTTGCAATAGCCGCCCATTCCATTCTAGTACTTCATCACCTGTGGTTCAGGAGTAATCTTATAAACATAAGCCAAGTCCATCAAATATACTCTCAGTAAATTTCACAATACATTCACCAAAACAGAATAACAGACATATTGAGAAAAGCTCAGTAGCACAGAACTTCACAGCTAGAACAGCATATTTCATTTGAAAGGATGATGTCAGTAGAAATACACCACATAACAGTCATATCCATTTGATTTTTAATAGTAGACAATGATCAAGGTCAACTCTTTGAGGACTTCAAGATCCTACTCTAGATTTGTAGGATATACATTGTTAATTAAGCACTGCTTCCTTTTAGGAGCTTCAACTGCCTAAACTCTAGAATTTTT
Source organism: Peromyscus attwateri (assembly GCA_902168425.1). Lineage (NCBI taxonomy): Eukaryota > Metazoa > Chordata > Mammalia > Rodentia > Cricetidae > Peromyscus > Peromyscus attwateri. The sequence continues at coordinate 19,733 of CABHPP010038302.1, read as the reverse complement.
TGTAAAAAGCTAAGTGATTGATAGTAATATGAAATCTTCTTCAAAGAATTTAAGGATTTCTCCAATAGGAATTGGAGAAATTGGACAAACGATATGGGAATGACATAATTTAGAAAATGTGCATTTATTGATGAAGTTTGTTTCCTAAACAATATTGGAACTTTTTTCAAAAGAAAAATAAAGATTTTGGGGAAACAAAGTAAGCTAATATATATCAGAGGCAGATTAGAATATCCATCAGTAATATAAAATATATGAATTTGGGTGTACAGGGAAACGGGAGAGAATCTAGAAGGAGTTGGAAGAGAGAGAGACGAAAATGATCAAAATACACTCTATAAAATTCTCAAAAAAATAAAGCATTTTAAAAAGATATTATGTCTAGGATGACATAAGGAAAAAGAGTTATAACTTTCCATTAAGGACTAAAGATTTTAATACACGTGAAAGAAACAATTATTACTGGTCAAATCACTTATAAATGAGATGAATTTTTTCCTATTTATGGCTAGCATTCTTCTTTTTGCAGTGCTGGGATCCACCCAAAGCTGTGACAGGTTAGGCAAGCATCCTCTTCACCCCGACTGACCTTTGAATGTAAATATCCACTGGTAGGAACCTACCTGGTCTAAGATGTCCAACAGTATCAGCTAAACTTCCTTTTTTTACTTTGGTAATAAATGCACAAAGCCGACCTGATTCAGTCATCTTTCCTCCTACAACCTGTTTAAAGGAGGAAAGGATCAGAACTGTCATACTATTAAAGTGAGCACAGTCAAAGACTCCAGTAAAAACACCAGAACAATTTTCAGATTCCAAAACTGTAATTTAATGTACTAAATTTCATTTCTTAATATAGTGTTGCCATTTGAACGTAAGTGTCTGCATTAAGGAACATTTTTTATTGCAAATTTGTTATAATTTAATTTTCTTGTTAAAAATATACATCTCTTAGAAACAACTCAACAATTTCTTACTATAGAATTCTCATTTTTATTTCTCAAAACATTGGAGTACTTTTTAATTATATAAACACTTTAGGTATAAATTTTAAATATTCTAATACAAAAATTAAAATACTACATTTTCATTAATAATATTTTAGTTATATTGATAATATCCATAATGACAATAGATCTTTCTTGAGAAAATTATAAAATTTAACTAACTTCGTCAGAAATAATATAAATTTTAGATTATTTGAAGCTCAATTTTTCTATCTTTTAATTTCTATTAAAATATTTATTTTTGAAAACGAAATACACATTGGAAACATGCATTAGGAATGCTGTAAAATCGCCGTAAAATACCATACTCTTACGAAACTAACGCTCTGATTCTGGCTAGCTACTATTCAAGCAGGCCACGTCAAATTTCAAAGCCGGGGACGCCAACGATAGAGACTAACTTCACTAACTAGAGTCAATCAGTTTGTTCTCTTACAGGTGAGTGAAAGGTCACCGCAATTAAATGTTACTGAGCTAGCCTATCTTATTCCATGCATATATCCCCAATTACAGCGAGTTATACTCAGTTACAATTCAGTCAGTACTAATTAATACTGTTTAACTCTGAAAGTTAGACCTAAGTTTCTTATGGCTTCACATCTTCACGAAAATACTTGTTGCTCAAGAAAATTTAACAACAGTAGCACTGTAATTATTGGTATCATTATACTGTCAGTGGTGGTTATTACAGAACTCAGACACCATGCCAGACATGGCACTGAACACTGTTTACTTCATCTGAACAACTCACATTACACGACACATTCCCCACTGTGGAGACGTATCTGATGCCGTGAGAAGCTGACTTCTCCAGGGCTGTGTAACGAGGAACTACTGCGTGCTTTTGTCTGCCCTCACAGTCCTCGCCTCAGAGTCCTGGCTCTCCATGCCTTCCTCCCCTCTCTGGCTCAGGGTCATGTTCTCTCTGGACTCTCCCAGATGTCTCCGCCTCTGGCTGTGCTCTCCCTCATATCTACAATAAACCCCCTCCTCCATTAAAAACAGTAAAAGAGTAACTCCTCTAACTGCAATCAAACCCAAGCCTTCCTAATCTCTATAACCCTGCTTTATCACAGGCATTTGGAATTGAAATCCTATCACCACCACCGTCACCGTCTCTCCGCGACCATGGAAAACTAGGAGACCTCGATGAGTGCTGACTAAGATGACAGATTGTCAAACACACCAACCATCCCATCTCACAACACCAACACTTTTCATACTACCGCTTACTATTTTCTAGAGTACAATTTCTGTAGCAATGCCTTAACTCTGAAACATTTATTGTTTTGATTTCAGTTTTCATTAGGTATATTAGATACACAAAAGCTAAAAGAGCTCTATTTTCTTATTTGCCAAATAGTGTTCTATGACTTTTCTGTTCAAATATAGAGATCAATGTATTTGTCACCTGACACAATTATTTAGGGGTGTCCAGATTTCATATGGTATATTTGAGGGTTGATATAACTCAGTTGCAGAGTGATTAACTAGCATGCATAAGGGCTTTAGTTTGACCCTGACACCCCAACCAATACTAACCAGTTTTCCATAAAACATACACATCTAGACATAAAAAACAATTTACTACATCAACAAAAATTACATTTTGATTTAATACATATTATATTTTCAAATTTGCATAATAAAAATTAAAGCTCTTACTTTAATACTGACATAATTATAGGCAAGATAAACAGTTGAAGCTCAAGTATATTTATTGTGTTTAGGATTCAAACTTTTTTTAACCAGGTTATTATCAATGTCTTTTAAAAATGTATGTAAAACTACTATTATGTACTATCAAAAAATAACTGTGTGCACATGTATGTGTGTGTGTTTGCAGGTGTACATCTGTATGTGTGTGCTTGGACGTTTGTGTGTTTGCAGGTGTACATGTGTATGTGTGTGCTTGGACGTTTATGTGTTTGCAGGTGTACATGTGTATGTGTGTGCTTGGACGTTTGTGTGTATTTGCAGGTGTACATGTGTATGTGTGTGCTTGGATGTGTGTGTTTGCAGGTGAACATGTGTATGAGTATGCATAAAATGTGTGTATTTGCAGGTGTGCATGTGTATAAATGTGCATGGATGTGTGTATATGTCTGCAAGTGTACACGCATATTAGTGTGCATAGAAATGAATGTGTCCACAGATATACATGTGTCTGTGTATGCATGAATGTGTGTGTGCAGGTGTACATATATATAAGTGTGCATAGATGTTTGAGTTTGCATATGTGCATGTGCATGTGTGTGCCTGAATATATATGTGTGTTTTCAGGTGTACCTGTGTACAGTATGCACAGAGTTGTCTATGTTTGCAAGTGTGCATGTATGTGTATGAGTGTGCATAGATGTTTGTGTGTCTGCAGGTACACATGTGTATAGTATGAATGATATGTTTGTCTGTTTGCAGGTGCAGATGTATATGAGTGTGCACGAATGTGTGTGCATTTGCATAAAGGCCAGAGGACAACCTTTGGTGTCCTTCTTCACCACCAACCGGAATTTGATGAGTAGATTAGTCTGGCAAAGCAGGAAGTACAAGAAATCTGCCCGTCTCTGCCTCCTCAGCTTCAGGATTACCAGGGTACGCCACCATGCCTGGCTTCCGCATGTGGGTTCTGGGATAGGAAAGCCATGCCTGGCTTCCACATGGGGGTTCTGGGATAGGAAAGCCATGCCTGGCTTCCACATGTGGGTTCTGGGATAGGAAAGCCATGCCTGGCTTCTGCATGTGGGTTCTGGGATAGGAAAGCCATGCCTGGCTTCCGCATGTGGGTTCTGGAATAGGAAAGCCATGCCTGGCTTCCGCATGTGGGTTCTGGAATAGGAAAGCCATGCCTGGCTTCTGCAAGTGGATTCTGGGATAGGAATCAGGGGCTCTCACTCACCAAGCAATCACTTTACCTCCTGACTATCCATCTAGCCCGGAAACTTGTTAAAAATACTTGGAAAATGAGTTCACAGGAATGAAGGACAGTATTTTAGAATTCTTGAAAATGGAAATAAGATAGCCCCTAAATTGGCACAGGTAGAAAGAGCTCTATTTGTTTTACTGATAGATCTGTAAAGTAATATGGAGCCAAATCCCATAAAGTTCATTACATACCTTTAAACCCAGCATTGCTCCTGTATCTCGAGGCACACTCCCGTCTTTCAAACGCTTATTTAATAAAATACGACCAATTAGGCGATCTCCATCTTTGGATGGCTGCCAGGTCACAGGGTGCTGACATACAACATCAACAAATAAGAAAAATTAATTTTATGTCAAATTACCATGATTGTACAGTATCTCTAAACAGGAGAATTCTAAAGTATTATGATTACACAAACCAGTTTACATTCCAAATTATTGACTTAAGCACTTACAATATTGTTTTTATAACCCCACTTTTATGAATGCAAGGGTTTTTTAAATCCAATTATAGAAAACTCTCAGTTATCATCTACCACAATATACTAAAGGATAATAGCTCTGAAATTTTCTTTAAAATATATGCTAACTCAACTTGCTGAAGATTAATTGAACCTCACAGGCAGAAAAGATACAATAAAAATCTACTTAATTGACTTCAATAAAAAAAATGACAATTTCTTCTTCAAACACTTTTGGAAATTTTTGAAATACTCTATCTTAGTAATAGTTAAAAGGGAAAACATTAAAACGTGAAATCTAAACTCATAATTAACATAAAAACTACATAAATCCCCAATACCTGTCCAATTGAATGCACATGGAAGAAACAGGATCTACTCAAAGAGAAATAGATTATGTCTCTCACTTCACAAAAAACTCACTGATTTTTTTAAAATGGGGTTTTGCTACATAACCCAACCTTGCCTTGAACTCACTATGTAGCTTGGGTTGGCCTTGATATTACTATATGGCCTCTGTTGGTCTCTAAATCTTATGATTTCCCTCAGCTCAGCTTCTGCTACACTGACATTAAGGACATGGGCCACCACAGCTGCAGGCAAACAGTTTACTTATTGTTTTAGACTTTTTAATCTATTCAGTAAATTTCTTTTAATAGATAATTCAAAGACAATTATTGTTAAATAACAATCATATTACCAGCTTGTTTCTTTCTTGTGAACTTGTAACTGATGAACCATTTCATTATTAATAATATGCTAAGCAACAAAGTAAATGATTTGTGTAATCATATAATTCCATGGACACCTGAAAGTAGCATGCCTAACTCCATGCAAAATTTAGCAGGCAAAAAGACAAACTCCAGGCAATCACATCTATATGGTGAAAGATTACATTTTTTTTTGCTCTACTAAAAGCAAATAAAATAATAACTATCAAAGCAGATGGCTATGACTCTAACACTAATCGACACTAATCAGAACGCCATGACGACAGAACCAAAGAACAGACGACAGTGGAAGGGAAAAAAGAAAAACAACTTTTTCTGTGCAAACACACCCAATTATCTCCCTTTTGCCTGGGATTCAAACTAGCGATAATTTGATTTTCATCCCAAGGAAAATACATATGAACGTTAAAACAAGCCAATCCAAAAATATTTATTGTTTATAACATTTCAAAGTTCTCTCATTCGACTGTACACAAAACATTCCTTTGTTCCTAAGTTTTATTTTCATCTACGTAGATTTGGTATGCTATCGATCAAGGAAAACAGCAATGCAAGCAAAAGGCTTTTTGGCTTAGTCGTTTAGTTGTTTTGTTTTTCTTTTCTGCACCTTAAGAAATGTTACGTTGACCCTTGAAGTGCCCTGTCTTTTCATTATGTCCGGATTTAATGAGTGACAGAGAGCAAACGAAGAAGACCAGATGAGCAGGCTAGAGGCTGTACCTTCTCCCCAAGGCTCTGCTCCTCGTTAAGAGTGGTGTTACTACAGGTATCTACCCCAGAGTCCTTAATCTGAGGCTCAGCCCATTCCAAATCCTCTTCCAAAGAGTGGCCACCACAGTACATCATTTTCCTTTGTCTCCCAGACCTGGTGTTAGAATCCGACCAAACTCCCTGCTCACTAGTTTTTCTTTTTCCCTTTTGACTGTCCCCTACAAGTGTGAGATAAAACAAAACAAAAAAGATACAAAAAAAGAAAACATGCAAAGGTGTAAATAAAAAGGAAAAGTGAAATGATAACGGAAATTAAATAGTAAGGCTCCACATGTCTCACCAAAGACATTGGGGAGGCCTCACTGCTATGCCAAGACGCATGGTCCAACCAGTTGTAATCCATGTCTCCTGCGAGAGCCGGGCGGACAAGAGCGCAATAAAGGAGACAATGGAAAAGGACAGATAGAGAAATTATAAACATTTTAAACTGTGGGATCCTAATTGCTTTCAAGAACTCTATCTGCATTACTCATTATATACCAGGAAAAAGCTATGATTCCAAATAGAAATCACAAAATGCAAAATATAGGGCTTTTGTTGTCAGACAGGCCTACAGAACAAAAGCCTTGCAATAATTCCTTAAAAATAGAATACTTTTGCTACCAATAAGCAAAAGTAGAAACAAAGACGATTGGATAAGCTGATTAAGACAAAGACTGGTTTTGAGTTCATTTATTTCTGCATACTGGTATAAAGTCATGAGTTTTTTCTCAAGACTGCTGAATGTTTGTAAATTAAACAGTGGCTCAGCAATAATACTATTTTAAATCAAAATAATTAAATATTGTTCCCGGAAATGACATATGATAATCTTTAGAATGATGAAAACTCAACATTTTAAGTGGTTAAAAAATAGTTACACAACAAATTTTCTGTGAAAATGATTTTAAAAGTTTCCATCTATATCTATCAGTAGAAAGGAAAAGTGAAATCATAAATTTTACGTATATAACATGACTTACTTAATATTACATTAAAACAATTTATCTTTTTGAGAAATTACATTGTTACAGTTTTGACAGACAAATCACATGATGGCAACTTCTGATAAAAATCTATTTCCCAAACATAGTGTGTTTATTTATTACTTCAAAAGGGACTTCTTTTCAATATACATACATATACACACATATTTTAAACACTGTTAGTATTTTCATTCATTTAAAAACTTTTACAGAACACCTTCCATTTGTTCTAGATTGTGCTAAGTTCTAGATTAGGGGTAACAAAATGAAAGATGTTGGCAACAGTGTGGGGAGAGACACACAGACTAGTGTGTCACAGGAGAGAACAAAATACTAGGAGAAAGTGTGAACTCACAAACACAGCTAAAGTAACTATTTTTAACATGGGAACTGAAAGATGTGACTTAGTGGACAAGTAAAGAGATACACATATGGAAGGAAAAGAGAGAACATTCCAGTAAGAAGTAATAACAGCATACTGTAAAAATAAAAAAGCAAAATGGGAGAGTGGGTATCAGCATCCCTAAACGAAAGGAATGAAGGAGAACACAGTGCTATGCAAGAATGGTGATGTACCACAGCACAGCTTAGAAGAATCCTTTTATGCCTATTAAAGCTACCGTTTTCAAACATTAAGTGAAACAAGACAAAATCTGACCTAGGCTTTAAAAAGCTGGATCTAAATTCTATAACGAGATCGAGTTAGAAGAAACTAAAATTGAAAGGTGTTTTCAATAATCTCTGGGAAAGATAAAGGTGAGTATAACCTGCACAAAGGTAATGACAATAGCTACCCAAGAAAAAGAACTGAGAATTTCCAGTATCAAGAGGCTGAATAGTTACGGTTAACATTCAGATTTCCAGTCAAAGCAACTGAAAAGAAAAAGACAGTTTTGAGACGACAAAACTAGAGGACGGACATGTTTGTGAGAGAAGATATCATAGTAAATTATTCCGTAGAATCTGAAAGGACATTGACTATAAAATTCATATTCCATAAAAGCAAAATGATTTTTAAAAGTGTATCATAGAGGTTATTAAACAATGGTTGGCCTGGATCAAGTAATAAAGATGTTTAAAGTCCCTAAAATGGCAACAAGAGAGTCTGAAAACATGTCAGAAATGCATGCATCGGGAGCCACTCTAGATCCAGAGAATCAAAAAGAATTGGTGGAGCCTAGCAATCTGTTTCAACAAGAATCCCAAGCCATTAGGATCTCATGTAGACGTGTTTAATGCCACAGTAATGTGATACTGTAGTCTACACATGTATTGGTCCACATTCACGGCATTCCTGGTATATAGACAAATGCAGCCCAGAGACTGGAAACAATTATCTTTAAATGTTTGTTTATGAAAGCAAATTAAACTGCATGTTCTAATACACACAAAATAAAATGTATAGAAAGAACTTCATTCTTTACCCATGGGCCAGAAAGGTGCTTCTTAAACAACTTTATCACACAGTTAAAAATTAGAATTCCAGTAGTTCACACCAACAGAAGGAGGTGACCAGTCCATTGTGTATTTATATCCCTGCTTGGGACGACTCAGGAGCCTCAAAGTATTCATATCTTAGAAAACCTGCTGCCTTCTCAAAACATACTATAGTTCCATAAGAAAGCATTATGTGTTTCTCAGTTAAAGGAGATAAATAGTATAAATGAAAAGTCTGGGTGATGGAAATGAAAGAGAATTCATTCAGTTCACAATCTCTCATCCTCCCCTGATTTCATACTACACAAAGGTCAGAAATGTGGCCTGTACTCCGTAAATAAAGCAGTTTAGTACTTTAAAATGTTTGAAACCAGAGCAAACATTCCTCCTATTAACGAAAGGATAAGAGTATCACATACGTGGTATTGATAGCATTTGTTAAAGGAGTAAAATCTAGTGCCATTTCGAGAATTAAATAAAGTAATGATCATCAAACACATGGAAAAAATATCTTAAACTGTCACAAATAAGGGTATGTAGACATTAGCAGTCACTATTTAATAAGTCTTTATGACTTCAAAGGACAAAACTAATATAATAAAATATCATTTGGTAATGGTATGAAAACATATTCATGGATCTAGAGCAAGAACTGTTAAAAGACACAAAATAACCAACTGGAAAATGTGTAATGAAAACCACCTGAAATCTACCAAAGCCAGATGATGGGCTCCTGCGCAATGCAGAGAGGACAGAGCAATGACTACATGCCTTGGAGAGTAGAACGGGGGAAAAAAAGTTACTCAATATGGAAAATGGAAATAGACTAAAGAATTATAGAAGGTGAACATATATTCAAAGACCTGAGAGATGGTAATAAAAGATATTCATTCTCATTATAGAATGAGAAAAAAAAAATAAGCCGAAAAAGTATTAAAAGTTAGGAGTTGAAAACTTCCTATACTGTAAAAATGTAAGCCTACGGGTTCAAAATGTCTTTCAATTAGAAGAACACAAAAATCCATACAAAGACATAGCCTAACCAAACCAAAAAAAAAAAAATAAAAATACTATTATAACACACACACACACACACACACACACACACACACACACACCACTTTTATAAAAAGGAGGTGAAGAATTACACTGACTGACATAAAACGTTGCATAGGAACTTGGAAGGTTACAAGGGATGAGCACAGTAGTTTTCAATTGCCAAAAAAAAAAAAAAAAGAGAGAGAAACAAAGCCAGCCTAGATTGTAAAGATGATGAAAATTCTCTTTCAAGAATGAAAAACACTGAGAGAAAAGAAGGCTAAGTGAGTTTTCCACCGGCAGAACTACTCTAGAAGAACAGCTAAGGACACAGAAACATGGAATGACAAGGAGCCTGGAAATAGCAAAGGGAACGGGAAACATGGCAAGTCAGAATATGGATAGAAACAATAGAATTTTGTTCTCCCGAGTTTTCTAAATCAGTTAAGATATCTGAAGTGCAAAGTATATAATGCCTAATTTTTGGTTTTCAACACATGAACAAGGAATACTTAAGAGGGGAAGAAAACTAAATACAAGAGCAAAAGATTTCTCTATTTACCTCTAAATGGGTAACTATACAAGCTGGTAGTATGTTAAATGTACACATGAAACATATTACATTATCTAGAGCAATCAATAAAAAATTATGAAAGGAAAAACTATAGAAAAATCAAAAAATGTTCAAACAACTCAAGAGAATACACGAAAGATAAAAAAAGAAACCAAAGAATGAAAGGAAGATGAAAGAAGGGAGGGAGGGAGGGAGGGAGGGAGGGAGGGAGGAAGGGAGGGAAGGAGGGAGGGAGGGGGAGGGAGGGGCCAATGGCAAACATAAAAGAAAGTGAAAATAATAAATCTGAGCATGGACAAGGAAATACTTAACAAAATATTCATAAATAAAATCTAGCAAGGAAGAAATAATCCATAACCAAGTGAAGTTTATTTCTGGAACACAAAGTAGATATCTGAAAATCAATATAATTCATCACTTATACAAATTAAAGAAGAAAATCAAATGATCTTATCAATTTATCTATTGATACTGAAAATATTTTTTAAAGGTTCAGAGAATGATGAATAGACAGAAACTTGACCAACGTAAAATGCAACATAAAATCTAAAGCTAAGGTACTTAACAATGAAAGCTGACTACTTTATAAATAGAAAAAAAGTCAAAAACAATTTCTTTATTTATATAGCTCCAAAGCTGAAATAACCAAAACATTCTACAATACATAACAGCTAAACAGTGACAAACGGACATCACAGATGCTGCCTAAAAATTAACTGAAGGAGAGGGAGATTACTGAATAGGAAAAACTATTGACATTTAGAACGTGTTCAAATACATTAATGCTAAATGGAAAAATATCTCAAAATGTCATTAAGGGGATGTCTTATGAATGAAATGATATTTATGTGACTTTTTGAGGTCTCCTTAGTGATTGGCACAGGTAAGAAAGATGTGCTTAAAGTGATGTCTCTCTAGAGACATCATCACAGTGATCACTGTAAGACAATCAACTATAGTCCAAAATTGTTCATGGAAAATTCTGAAAATAAAAAAAAACCTTAAGTTTTACATTTCTGTTCTGAGTCATGTAACTAATCAGGGTATTGTCTTAGTCTGTCCCACTCAAGAAGTAAGTCACCTTTTAGTCTCCATATTCTATCTACTACCTTGTCTGTGGCCAAGGAGAGAGACTTCATTACAGAACATTGTTAATATGCTTTATTATTAGCTGTTATAATTACTAATCTCTTGTTTTGCTAAATTTACATATTAAACTATCAATATGCATATGATGATAAACGGTATAATGTAGCGTTACAGACTGTCTATGGATACAGGAAGCTCTGGAGTTCTTGGGACATATCCCTGATAGAAAAAGGAGGAAGGCAGTACAGACACACATTGCTTTACTGTCTATTTCTTCCTCTGAATACAAGTTGTAAACGTTGGAGGAAACTAGTGAAGGGCACATATGCTATCACTGTTCTATGCTAGCAACTTCCTACAGATCAGTGATCACTTCAATGTAAAGCTAAGCCAAGGTCTTGCTGCCTTTTGAACAGCCATCACCCCATTCCTGGAGGTGTTTGCTGAAAAGAGTGTGGTCAAGAAGCTGTAGAGAAGATCAATGTCTCAACTAGGAAGTTACACAGAAAACACAACAGCTCCAACTCAGTCTGATAGTCAGTTATTCTGTTAGTGTAAAATGACATAATTAAATACGATGATCTGACTATAAGTAATCAAAAGATTCAGATCTTAAAATAAGATTTTTTCAATACAAACTAAGCCAATTGTATATTTGTAGTTTAAACTTAGGCAAGAGCTTATTCAAAATATTATATAGTTGTTTTTCATTAGGTTTATGAAAGTTTTAAACTTAAGTAGTGAACTAAGGCATTCTTCAACATCATTATTTTAACATAATAATTTTTAAAGAAATTGCAGCATACGATGACATGTTTCATACTTGGAGCTAGAACACTTATGTTAAATTACTGACATGACTCCATCCTTCCTTTGTTTTGTGATTTGGCAAGTTACTTACTACAATGGGTCTCAATTTCTCATTTATTTGAAAGGAGATTAATTGTTATATCTTGCAGACTGTTGAAAGGCTGAAATAAAGTAATAATCATAAAGATTCTTTGCAAATTATAGTTATATCAAAGTTGATGGTATTATCATCTTCCTTATGAATAGAAGTAAGCATGGCCTATTTCCCCTCCTGCTTCTCACATTGGTCATTTATTGTCTTCAATTTCTAAAGATGAATGCTGCAATTTCCTAACATATGTCCCATTCAACACAGGTTCTGCAAAATACTAATGGCTTCATTAATTTGCAGAGTCCCGGGTAAAATAGTATTGGAAAACTCCAAACTGAATATAAGTAAAATAGATTTCTTGAGTGCAGAGTTGGGGTCCTTGTGCTTTGCTGAGAGGATCACACAACATGGTTTCAACACAATTAACCGAAACACAGACTCCTCTGATAAAGTCTCCCAGATGCAGGATTCTGAGAATTGATGCCGAAACTTTTCTGTAGGGTCAGTTTATCGCATAGGGGTATTCCCACATAAACCCAATAATAAACAGTTCTCTACAGGAGACACTACATAGGGCAATTGTTTTCTAACTATACTCCATGGTAGTGCTCCCAGGCTACTAGAATGTGGGCAGAAGCATGACTACAAGGTGGCTTTCATATTCCCTATTTCATGGTCTTCCTCTTTTTATGGGACCTAGGATTTGCTCCTAAGGTGGCAAGATACCACTCTATATCATCAAGTTGCTATTCACCTTGTTTGTAGATAATCTCTTTGCCGGCTTACTAAGTAACTATGATGGAGAGCCATAGGGAAAGGACCTGTAAGCAGCCTTTAGGAATTGTGATCAATACCTAAGAACAGTGGCTCTCTGTTAGATGTCATTACAATGCAGGAAATGCTACCATGAAACGACGACAAACACTTGATGTCAAGAAGTATATCTTGGGGGCAGGAATGATGCCTCAGCAGTTAAGAGCACTAGCTACTCTTCCGGAAGACTTGAGTTTGATTCCCAATACCCACATGGTGCTCAAAACGGTCTATATCTCCAGTTCTAAAGAAACCATGCCCTTTTCTGGTTTCTGCATCCACCGTACATAAATGTGTTGCACAGATATACATGGAGGCAAAAAAAACAATATTCATAACATTTTAAAAGAAGTTTCGTGCCAAGCAGTGGTGGCTCATGCCTTTAATCCCAGCACTCCAGAGGCAAAGGCAAGCAGATTTCTGTGAGTTTGAGGCCAGCCTGGTCTAGAGTGAGATTCAGGAGAGCCGGGGCAACACAGTGAAACCCTGTCTTGGAAATCAAAAAAAAAAAAAAAAAGGAAGCTTCATAATAGGTACCTGTCCTTGATTTCACATGTACTTTTAAAAAACATGATACAGTGGTTTCATAATGCTGCCTAATAAAAGTACAGCATAATTAGTTATATCTATGTAGCTTCAGTATGATTGAGTTCTATTTATTCAAAAGTGAAAGTCTAGGATCAATATTACAACTGATAAAGGTACTTAGCATAAAATTATTTGCCAACAAAGTTAATACACGTGGCAATAAATCTTTGATTTTTAACAGCATTTCTCTTGCATAAGTCTTTAGAAAACAGCTATCCAGAAATGGAAAAGTCTCATTATTAGAACTTCCACAAATAGCTTTGAGTCCACATGGTCTAGAATGCTTTACTTGTTTAAATATCTCAAGTATCATAAATGAACATTTTCTTCAATTTATTAATATATACTAACCTTTTGGTAGCCTGTGTTTTGTGAATACATACAGTCGATCCACTGAAGACTACAAGAAATGTAAGATTATACAAAAGGACAAATGTCACAATTGATAGTGACATCTAAACCGGTCTGATATAAAGCTAATATTTTCAGAACTGGACTTTCATGGTTAAAAACACTTGCTTCTTTCTGAAAGGGGGCCTTGTCTACAGAATGTATCATCTTTCCACCTTTATTAACACTAGTTTTTAAAAAAGGTTAAGTATATTTTGCTTACTTTAAAAAAACCTAATAATTAAAAGAAGTATTTTACAATTTATGGCTTAGGAAATTACCATAAGCATGAATTCTTGAATTTTCTAACCCAATTTTTTTCCGAAAATTTTCCAAGTAAATCGAAAAAGGCCTTTAACAACCATCTAAAAGTGAGTAGAATTAAGTCCTGGAAAGCAAAGGAAGCTAAACTAGTCCACACTGAATGTCAGTGCTTCCAAAGGGCATCCCTATGCAGTGAGGAAAATGGCTAACAATAGAACTGTATAATGAAGTCAGAAGTATGCCACATTATGATTAAACTAAATTTAAAAAAGAAAAGCATAGTATCTACAATCCATCAATTAGCAATCAAACACCACTCCTAAATCTGATTCTAGGTCTACATGAGAGTGCTAGAACACTGGCAGTGAGTAAGTCACACAGTTGTAGCAGAGAGGAAGGTAGTTGAACAGTGATCCACAGCATGAAACCGTTCTCTGTATCTGAAGACTCCAATTCCATAAACAAACATCCAAGACTGAAAATATTTCTAACTGTGCCTGCTATGAGCACATACTGGCATATGTCCTTGTCATTATTCACCATAAAACAGTATAACATTATATGTATACATAACCATTGTATGTTAATACCATGTGCATACATATCCATTGTATGTTTTAAGATGTAAGAGGTACAGGATGGTGTACACACGTTATATGCAAATGCTGGCATTTTAGATAAAGAACTTAAACATTTGCATAGTAAGATCTGATGGGTGGGGGGTCCTAGAATAATTCCTTGCACAATCAAGGGATGATTATGAATTTTACACTGTTAGACTATAGAATGCTTACACACATGCATGCACACATGTACACAAACACATATAACAAAAGTGTTACAGAACCACTATCCTTATCTCTGAATTAGTCTGATATTTTCTGCTCTGCTCCACTTTTTTAATTAAAAAAAAATTTATTAGATGTGAACATCTCCATAAGGAGAAGAAGAAGGGAAGTAGAGAGACAGGAAAGGGGGGTGGGGACAAAGGCATAGATTCTTTCCATAAAGGATGACTGGCATTGTCTAGACATCTTTATGGATGTCACAAGTAGACTGGAGTGTTACTGGCACCTAGGAGGCCAAGGCTGGGGATGCTGTGAAACACACTGCTGTGCATACACAATCTCACAAACATGATTATCTAGGCCCAACTATCGATGGTGATGTTTAAAGAGGAAAATAAAAATAACAAAGCAAAAGGTACATTATAAAGTTTACCAAAAACATTCCAAACTTTGAGAATAACACTAAATAGTTAAATTCAGAGTCACTATGGCATCAGCATTAAAGATTTATCTCAATCAGTTTGTGATTGCCTAGATGAACACAAATAGGGTAGATAATTAACTTAACATTCTAGAGGTAAGTATATCACATTGAACTAAAAAATAAGTGTTATAAGACAAATGGTGCATGGAAAAAAGTCAGTGTATAGAAGCAATGACTCTTCTGAAGTCTATGTATCTAGTAATTTTATTCTTAATTTCTTGAGGTGAGAAAGAATGCTATTTACCTCTACATTCTCCACTGGATCCAATCCAACACCTTCTAAATAATAGGCACGGAAAAAGTTCTTGGCAGAAAAATGAGAAATAGATGCTTTACATTTACTGAGGCATTGAATTATATCTCAAAAGTACACCTCACCAATTAAAAAAACAGTGTATCCTTCTTAAACAGCAATGAGGAGGCTTAACACGGGGCAGATCCTGTAAGAGGTGAAATCAACACAATCCACATAACCACAATTACATTTTCATTCAAAACGCTGGAGAATCATCTTGTAGAATTCTTGACTACTACAGAACATTAAATAAGCAATCTAAAAGTGATCAGAATACCTGGTACTTGCTAATTGTCATTTGTGTGTGTTTGTATAGTTTCGTTTGATTTCTTCAGTAACCAATTACAAAAAATGCTTCACACATTTATAGATAAGGACTTAGACCTAAGTGTTTCAGATTTCTTTATTTTATTTTATGTACATGGCTGTCTTGCCTGAACATATGTATACGCACCATGTGTGTGCCTGGTGCCAGCAAAGGCCAGAAGAGGGCATCAGATAACTTAGAACTGGATTTACAAATGGCTGTAAACCACCACATGGGTGATGAGAACTGATTCAGGTCCTCTGCAGGAACTACTGAGCATCTCTCCAGCCCCAATCTAGAGGGTTTTAAAAAGCAGAACAAGATTGTGTGCTCAGTGAATACCACACCCAAGATTGAACTCTGAGACTGAGCAAGGGATGCATTTTCTCTTAAACAACCTTTTCAAAACCTTTTAAACAAATAATAAAAAACTCACTGATAGGCTATTAATATCACTTAACAAAATATGATAAGCAAAATGACATTGCGGCTACTTATGACTGAAATTCTATGAACTTAATATGGCCTAATCTAGCCTAAGTAGTGAATTAATATTAAAATATCACTCTATAAATAAAGTCTAGGAGAAAAAAATAAGACCAGCCTAAAGGAAAGTAAGTTTAAAAAAAAATCAAAATCAAAGCTTGTTTTGAACTGAAAGATGAACCTTTATCATTAAAACAGCAGGAATATCTTCTGTGTTGTAGACACATACTAATGCTTGGACAGAAGCTTTCTGCAATGACATGAGTCTATGCTACATATACATTATTAGATTAAAAAAACTTTAAATTATACTAGTTGACCCAAATACGCCTTGCAAAGATCTGAAGTTGATATATTTTTAAAAAAATGAGAAGGAACAGAAAAATAAAGACAATGGAAAAACTAGCTATGATGTAAAACAACTTCTTTGGAATTGTTTAGCCTAGGGTGACAAAAGAAAAGCATGATTATCTTTGAAAGTTTCACTGATCCTCATCAGAATATATTGCCACAAAAATTTCTAAGAAAAAAGTGTGTTCAGAGGCTGCTAATAAATTCTTTTAATTATTAGGGGAAAATGCTATGCACTAGTTAACCACCAAGGATGACTATGAATTATGTTTATAAATTGCTTACTTCTACATCTGATACCTTTTCACAAATAAAAATGTTACCATAATGATGCAACGTCAAGCCAGGATACAAGTGTCTTCTCAGAAATTCCTAGTCTCAACTGGCAGCTGTGGGGCTACCATTTCTTCTTACTACTCTACGAGTGAAGAGCTAGTCAACAGGAAAAACTGCATCATTTCTATTTCGTCCACTAAACGTGAAAGTATGATTGTGCCTATGAACTATCTGTTAGCAGAAACAGTGCTTTGTAAAACAAATCATTAGGTAGGCAATAAGTAGGACCCTGTACAAGAGTAGGTCCTTGGAGCTCAAGTTAGAAGAGAGCATAGATGTAAGTGGTATGAAGTTTCTTCCAGTATATAACACATGGTGAGCTTGTGCCTAATAGTGTCATGTATGAATGTATAACAAACACAGTTAATTTATGAGAGTTGTTAATGTCATTACTTTAGAACCTATGGACCAGATACCCCTACATGCTATCACATAGAATTCTTCCAGGCATTAACAATGAAGCAACTCTTGAGTTTTGTTAAAATGTATTCTTGTTCCGTAGATGAAGGCATTATTTTAGCAAAGGATAAGTAAATTATCTACCAAATGGAATAGAAACCAAACCACCAAAACTAACTATCAGCTTTTGATCTATTAGTAT
The DNA here is from genome assembly GCA_902168425.1 of Peromyscus attwateri. Lineage (NCBI taxonomy): Eukaryota > Metazoa > Chordata > Mammalia > Rodentia > Cricetidae > Peromyscus > Peromyscus attwateri. Next base: position 2,134 of record CABHPP010038302.1, on the reverse strand, counting down.
CATAACATATACCCTACCAAATGTGGAAAAACACCATTATTAAGTGTACTTAAAGACTATTTCTTCAGGAAACTAAAATTTCTACATATTTAATAAAACTGATTGAGACCTACAGTTCTCTTTTAGAAGTTACATTTTTATTAACTCAGTTTTCTCATAGCTCACAACTGAAAATAATAATTATGAAATAAGGCTAACTTAATTTTCAATTGTATGTGCATTTCCGTGATCCATTTGTTTAAGATTTTATGTCCTCTTTTGTACAGTAGTGCTTTTAGATATTATTATTCAAGACTTTTTAATATACTACATAAAATATACTGATCTGTCAAATTTCCTATCAAGCCACACTTGCAATTACTTTTACTTTGTTGGTATCTAGTGAAGTGACTTTTCCCTTACAACTCTTAGCTATTGTTCTAAAATAGGGCAATGTAAGAACCCAACTGAGACTGGGCTATTGCTAACCTCATGACACGGTTGGGTACATTTCATTATAGTGTTTAGTCTTCCTAGACAGTAATATGAAAGAACCTCTACTCTTATCTTCCTTTGTTATGAGGAAAAATTTATCGTATTTCCTGCAAATACCATCATGTCTTGATAATTATTTTTTTAATTACATTTTTTTCTGGTTTAGTTTTAGATAAGAACTACTTTTGATTTGTATTTTCTAATTAATTACTTATGCTTCAGTGTAAAAATCACTATATTAATTTTATATGACATAATTTTATATGACTTCCTGGATTCCTCTGCTTATCACTACTGATTATTCTAAAACAGGAAAGGACTATCTACTAAACGCTATGACAGAGCTGGAAGGAAGGAGAAGCAGAACTTGGCATGAAGAATTCATGTTAGATGCTCATCAATCTAATACACTTTACCATATATCAAAATAAATGACAGGGGGAAAGTTAATGGTTAAAAAAAAATTTAAAAGAGAACATATATATATATATATATATATTATATATACATATAATTATTTAATAGATTTGGAGATGAAAAAAGAGTGTCTAAGGACAGGCATAATGGAAAAATATCAACAAAGAAAACTCAACTGCAGCTGTACTAAGCATGCTATCTCCAAATGATCAAAGGAAATTAATAGACAAGCATCCAACCAGGAATAAATTTAACAAAATAATAGATAATTAGACAAAAATCCTAATTCACAAACCAAGTCTTATAAATTAATAAGAGGAAACTAGCAAATACCCAGAAGGAAGTGGACAGGAAGAATAAAGGGATGGACAGGTGACTCATATCACAATAAAATAAGATGAAATTCAGATAATGAGATGTGGTATTTTTGTGGCCTATTCAGTAGACAAAAATTTGGTGCTATGAAATAAAAAGTTCAACCACATGTGAAAATAGCACAGAAGATGTTAAGAACTTTTCTGGAAAGCAACTCTAAAATATGAATTAAAGCTATAAAACCCCAAATTCACACACACACACACACACACACACACACACACACACTAAGATATGTAGGCAAAAAAGTATACATAAAGAAGATCATGACAATATTACTTACATAGCATTTAGAAGAAATTTCTATACCTCAAACAAATATTTAGTTCATGATATATTCTTATGATAGAACAAAGTGCAGTCACTTAAATTTCTAAATAGTAAATGACTTGAAAATAAGATTATATGACAGCAATTGAAAAACGGTATTAAGTTATTTATAGTGTGACACTAAATTTATAAATCCAAAAACTCTACATTCAGAGAAAAGGGGCTGAAACCGAAGTATAACAGCAGTTCATTTTTAGGAAAGGGATATGGTGGTATTTCATTCTTTAAAATACCCTGAGCAATGTTTCAAGTATTCTATTGTAAACACTTTCCTACTTTTATAAAGAAATGCAAAAAAAGTTACTTTTCAAACTAGAACTAATAAGTCTGTGTAAGTATGCCATCTAATAATACAAGGAAGCCTTCAAAAAATCAAGAGAGCATTTTTTAAATGGCCTTTTTATACAAGGATAACAACGCACTCAGTTTTTATAATGTAGGATTTTTATCATATGGCCAACACCTTTAAAATACTTGAAATACGAGTAGAAATAGCCCCTGAATGTTCGCTCAGAAGTTCTCACAAAAAGCCAGCCCT
>CABHPP010038298.1:0-13702 GCA_902168425.1 Peromyscus attwateri | reverse complement strand
GTGTGTGTGTGTGTGTGTGTGTGTGTGTGTGTGTGTGTGTGTGTATGCACATGTGTGTGCTCTCATGTCACTGTGTGCATGTGGAGGTCAGAAGACAGCATCAGATACTGGTCCCCATCCTCCATCTTTTTTGAGGAAGATCTCTTTGTTGGTTACCAGTGCATACACCATACATCTCTGGCTGACTTGAGAGATGCTGGGATTTTCCTGTCCCTGCATTCTGTCTTGTCTTATGAGCACTAGGATTAGAGGGAGATGTATGCTGCCACACTCTGCTTTTATGTGGGTTCTGGGGAATCTGAACTCAGGCCTCACACTTTTGCAGCAAGCACTTCACTAATGACTCATCTCTCCAACACCCCTAACTATTAACTAAAACACACTATGAGCTAATTACAAGACGTGTGATAGACTGCAATGTTGTCTTAGCAACTGAAGCCAAACTGTTAGCCTAAGAGGCAGCGCTGAGTTTTACAACAACCTTTATCCCTACAAGTGCAGGGAGATGATGGGAGAGAAGCCAATCACCATCAACTCTGATGCCTGGGGGGCAGGTCACTTTGTACCATCATGTAAACATTCAATATCTGTGCCATCTAGCACAGTAGCCAAGAGCCACCCATGACTGATGGACAACTGAATATGGCTGATACGGTCTGAACTTATATTTGTTTCATCTTGTTTAATTATTTTACGTTTAAATATCTACACAGGACTTGTGGGTGCTACAGTGCTTAGCACACCCCAGTGGATATTTATATCTATGCTTGTCCCTTGTGTAAGAAAATACCTTCATAATTCTTATAGTCAAGAAAGATATATAGTGGACATTCTGTGTTTCTTCTAAAGATGGCCGCTGTTGATTCGGATGGATGCTACTGAACAATGACAATGTATAATTGTTTATTATGGATCAGATTATTATGTGCTCAGTATGACTTTAGTCTAACATTTGAGGTTCCATCTGTACTTCATAGTTATGGGATATCAACTCTGTGTCCAGTCTATGTGGTTATTTGGTTAATAAACTGCGGGGACAGATATGCTGACAGTTGTCACTTGTCTCCTCAGCTCCTGCAGCTAAAAGTGAGGGACACAGCCAAGAGCTTTGACTTTGGGTCCAGCTTTGCCTCATGCGTTATCTAACGGAGTGAAGCAAGTGTTAACAACTTTGTCCTTGCCAAGTCTGAGACTGAGGAAGCAGAAGTACCTTTGCTTTCTTTTTTGACCTTTGGTCTACTCTTTGAGCAGAGCAAGGAAGAAGGGAGTGATTGAAGAGCTTAGGAGGTGCATGGGGAGCACAGTGGTGCAACAGTGTCTTCCTCTCTGTACACCTGAGTTGAGTGGCAATATTTTATTTTGTCTTGATTTTCTTAAGTAATCGTTCTATCGTTAGATTTGTTCACTTCATTTTTATGTATGTGTTTTGCCTGCATGTATATATATGCACCACATGGATGGTTGGTTTCCACAGAGGTCAGAAAAGGGCACACAATCCCCTAGGACTGGAGTTACAGATGGTTGCAAACCACCATGTGGGAATTTAACCTGGGTCTTCTGCAAGAGCAGCCCATGCACTGAACCACTGAGCCATCTCCCCAGGCCCTTAAATGTCCTAAATTACAAAGCAAACACACACAAAAAAATCTAAGGGCAACAGAGCAAGTAGTTAAACAGTAAACATAAATAACAATTTTATCAAAACCTAAACAAAATCGAAGTGAATTTAACTCATCCATCAGAGATCTTTAAGGTGGAAGAAACCATTTAACAATGTCTGGGTGTGGATACATATACCTGTAATTCCAGCTCAGGAAGCTGAGACAGGAAGATCATGAGTGTAAGCCCAGATGGACTACATAGTGAGTTCCAGCTCAGACTCAGAAACACTGGGAGACCCCATCTCAAAAAAAAAAAAAAAAAAAACCAGTAAGGCCAAATGGGTCTGGAGAGGTGGTTTAGCTGTTAAAAGCACTTACTGGATACTTTTGCAGAGGACCTGGGTTTGATCTCCAGCCCTCATAAGGTGGCTGTACAACTACCTGTAACTTCAGCTTGAAGGGGTTCAATGCCCTCTTTTGGCCTCCACAGGTACTGCACACATGTGTGCATGTATTCATGCAAGCAAAACACCAATACATATAAAATAAAATGGCACGCTATGTTCCTAATTACATGCCGTTCCGGAGAAGGCAAAACTGTGGAGATCATGAAATCAGTGGTTTCTAGAGACCAGTTGGAAGGAGAGAAAATGAATAGTAAGAGGAGAAGTCTTCTACAGCAATAATTATTGGTGTGATACCACAGCCTTTAGACGTTTGGCAAAACCCATGGCTAACATCATTAGGAGAGGTTCCTATGGAGGCTGTGCTTTGTGTGATAATGGTGTGCTAGCATGGGTTCACTGACTGTAACAGGTATACCACTGTGGTTCTGATTGTTAGGGGAGAGTAGGCACTGTGTATGTAAGGTGGGAGGGGAGGGCACGTGTGGGAACTCTGTACTTCCTACCTTCTGTTTCTATGATCTTAAAACCCTTCTAGGAAACAAAGGCGACATTAAGCAAATAAACAAAAGTGAGCATATTAGCTAGTTCCAGAGTCACAAACAAGTCCCGGCTGTCCATCACTGCCTGACTCTGGCCCAACTCCTTCCCTCTGCGCTGGATTCATTTTCCAACAGTGTCTGCATGCAGCCAACCCCAGTCATTTCCCAGCTCTCTTCCCTGTGTCTCTGAACTCAAGAAGACTGTGGGATGCTTTTGCTTAGTTTCCCCTGCTATCATAGTGTAGGTGATGCTCTGTTCCCACCCAGTGTCAGGCACAGCTCTGCCCTGGTTGGAACATGCTGATTGGGTGAACCACGAATGATGCTGTTCACTCTTGTCTCTGGGGATTATAGACAGCTACATCTATGCTAAGTGGGCTGAGGGCATTGTTGTGCTTAGAAGCAGTCAGAAACCAGCATGCACATACCGAAGCAACCTGTAACAACCAGACTTGCAGTGTGATGTGCATTATTGATGGCACCTGCTGGCGTCAAGACCACAGGGGGCACTTATGTGAATCTGGATGGATACAGGGAAGTAGGACCCATCAGTGAGGTCCACTGGAGGTGATTATGCTCATAATTAAAATATATATTCTCTATCTATCTGGGGCACATGGAAGAAGAGATAAAGAAAAAGTGGCTCATGTACACAATGGGAGGTTTTTTCAGCCATAGGGAAGAGTGAGGTCATGTTGCTTGCAGGAAAAGATGCAGTTGGACATTGCCGTATTAAGCAATTTGGATCAGTCTCAAAAAGACACGTGTCACTGTTTTCTCTCATTTGTAGGTCCCAGACTTCATAGATACATATATAGATAATATATAGATACTTGAATACATATGATTTTTTTGTTGTTTTTTGAGACAGGGTTTCTCTGTGTAGCTTTGCACCTTTCCTGGAACTCACTTAGTAGCCCAGGCTGGCCTCGAACTCACAGAGATTTGCCTGGCTCTGCCTCCCAAGTGCTGGGATTTTATGACATCAAGTAGAAACAAGACTATCTAGGGGAACAAGCAGGACTAAGTAAGGAAAAGGGAGGAAAAAGAGGAGTATTTTGAGGTATGGGTGTGTGCAGCAAGAACAGTATATGTATTTGCAAGAAAACGGCCTTCTGTAACACTGCAAAAAAAAAATTAAACAACTATGTAAGAGGTATTCGAAGTGAGTGGTTTGAAATATCTAAGCTATTTTCAGAATCTGGTCTTAGGAAAAATGTTTTAACTGAAAGTGTCTTGCCAAGTTCCCTACAGCCACCATTTTTGACTTCTCAAAGAATTGGTGTCTGCTGTTACCAGCCCTGCAGTAGGGAGATGGCCATTCACCACGGCATATCTAAGGGTCTTGCCCAGATGCTGGGAAAATAATTAGAATGACGATAAATACAAATTTAATTTAAATGAACCCATTACGACTTGAAGCTCCTCGTTCCATTATTTGGCATTATTAGTTATATGTGTAACAAACCGTTGCCCTAAAAATGAGGTGGAGATAGACCAGCTAGGATCATTTAAAACATTCCATTTACCCCAAGTGCAGTTCACAGCCACCCTCCCTTGCTAATCAGTCTGTTAAACATAATAGCCATTCTTGGCTGGTGGCGTTTAATCACATTTTGAATGCGATTCCCAGCATGTATTAGAGATAAGTGGCTTGACATTCCAGCGGAGAAATGTATGAGATCAAGCCATCTGCTTGCAATGTCTTTTTATCCTGTGATTTAAAAATCAGTCTGGCTGATCCTGGGGTAGGGGAGCCCTGAGGGTACCACTTGGGATTCAGAAGGACTCCAGTCACTAAGGTATGATGTCCTGAGGAGAGAGAAACAGGCCCTAGGTAGTCGCTCATTCCTGATTACTCTAAAGCTCACAGGTGCTACTAGACTTTGACATCTCATCCCGATGCTCTGAGTCCATTCTTGTTGGGACAAAAGACTAGTTCCTTAGCCAAGGTCCTGGGAAGGTGAACAGTGTCTTTGGCTTTTGGGCCTTGAAGACACATTGTGGTCATTGGGAGGTACACACTCCTGCCTCTCTATCACTTGCCTTTTTTGGGGATTGAGATCCTTTCCAGTTTGCACAAAACAAGGGCAAATAAATGTATTCAGGCTGGATTAAGTCACTTGGCTTCTATTTGTGTTGCCCACCCATGGGAGGACCAAGAGTGGCAGGGTTTGGGACGGGAGAAAGAGGACTAGCCACCCAGAGGGATGTGACTTCGAAGCTATTTGGTTTTTGTACCTCAGGATGTCTTCACAAATAACTCCAGCTAAGGTCTGGATGCATTACACTGTCCTGGTCAGAGAGGTAAGTGTTCAGATAACAAACATGAAGTCCATTCCCCAACATGGGCTACTTAGTAAACTAATTTTTTTTTAGTTGAAATAATATTACATCACTTTCCCTCATCCCTGTCTTCCTATACATGCCCCCTACCCTTAAGTTGATGGCTTCCTTTTCTTTATTGTTGTTATGTATACGTCTCTGTGTATATATGTAAGTGTGTGCATAAATATATAAATACAACCTGCTGAGTCTGTTTTTGTTGTTTCTGTGTCTACAGCTTCAGGACTGACTGCCATGCATTGGACAACCAGTAAGAGGACTTTTCCACAGGAGAGATTAGTTTCCCCTCCCAGCAGTCATTCGTTCCCTATAGTTCTTTGTCTAGGGTGGGATCCCATGGAAGTTTAATATGTTAACGTTAATATATTAATATCGCTATTGATGTTGCCATTCCTCCAGTCTTGTTCATGCAACCACTTCTAGAAAAGACTGTCTCACCACAGATTTTGGCTCTTACAATCTTTCTGCCTGCTCTTCCATTGATGTTCCTTGAGCTCCAGTTGCAGGAACTGTGGTGTAGATGTATCCACCGGGGGCTGGACTCCCCACGATCTGTTGATCTCTCTGTATTGTGTCCCTCTGGGGCTTTCCATGAGAGTCTTCATCTGCTGTAGAGAGAAGCTTCTCTGATGAGGGGGTGGGAGCCTATACTTATCTGTGGGTGTCAGGATAAGAGTTAGAATGTAGTAAGGAGGGCCGGGCGTTGGTGGCGCACGCCTTTAATCCCAGCACTCGGGAGGCAGAGGCAGGCGGATCTCTGTGAGTTCGAGGCCAGCCTGGTCTCCCAAGCGAGTTCCAGGAAAGGCGCAAAGCTACACAGAGAAACCCTGTCTCGAAAAACCAAAAAAAAAAAAAAAAGAATGTAGTAAGGAATTATGACAGTGTAGCAAAGTGGCCATCGTAGATTCTTTTCTAAGGTCCATGATGTCACTAGCCCTGGGAAAATGGCCAGGGTTCCAGTACCAGAAATGATTTCTCTCCTGCTGAGTCGGCCTTAAGTCCTGTTAGACAGTTGTTGGTTGCCACTGGCACGTGAGTACCACTTCTTGCACCATTAGTTATACATATTTTGCCATGCTGGCAATTTTCATGGTTCATACGTGTTGCAACTGGGTAAGGCTGTTTAGTTGCAGACCCCAGAAAAGAGGCTTCCTACAAGCATCTCTGTACATAACGACTCAGGGTCGGTTCATGTTTTCTCCTCAGTCTATTGCAGGTGAAGAAATGGGCACAACTTCCTATTCAGGATTCCAGGAACACTTGAATGGGTATCATGAGCAAAAGAAAGAGAAATCACATCTACAGGAGTAACGGTGGGGCCAGATTGAAAACCTTAGATAATTTTCCTAGACCAGTGATTTTAGACAGGAGCATTTTGTCTCCATAGGCCACTGAGAAACTGCTGTGTTACAGCATCTAGTGACAAGGTGCTAAAGGGGATGCTAAACAGGTACGTGCCTGGGGACAATCTCTTTACAAAAAAGGGCTGTCTGTGGCTGGGGTTGTAGCTCAGTTTGTAGAACCTGACTAGCTGCATAAAGCCCTGGGTTCAACCCCTAGTACCAAATTAACAGGACATGGTGGCACACAGTTGTAAACCCAGCTCAGGAGATGAAGGCAGGAGGATCAGAAATTCAAGGTCGCCTTCGACTTTACAGAAGGTTGGAGGCTACTCTGGGCTACATGATACCCTGTCTCAAAACAAACATGCTTGTGATTCCAGTGTTGGGGAGGCAGGGTCAGGCAAATCTCCGGGGCTCACTGGCCAACCTAGCTTATTCGGTGAGTTTCAGGCCAGTGGGAGACACTGAAAAAAAAAAAAGTATGTTTGAGGAATAAAGCCCACGGTTGTTCTCTGGGCTACACACACACACACACACACACACACACACACACACACACACACACATACACACACATACATACACACACACACACACACACACACACACACACACACAGAGAGAGAGAGAGAGAGAGAGAGAGAGAGAGAGAGAGAGAGAGAGATCTGACCTAAACTGTCAGTACCCAGACTGAAGACCCTTGTCCTGAGAGGAAAAGTTTGAGTCTTTTGTAATTAACAGAGTGAGCCGGGTAGGAGCTATGGCTGAATTATTCGATTCCCATTAATTGGAGCCTGAGCGTCTCAACATCTCATTTCTCTCCAAGAAGAGTCCCTCACTTAGGGATATTTACACACTTCAAGATTATAAGAGCCGGCAAATCCCTTCCATTGAATTTCTGCCCAGATGAGAAGTGTTGGAGAGACCTCGGGTTAATTGAACATTATAAGGATTCTGATTTGGTTTTTTGACTCAAATGGCATTCAGTGCACTGTCTCACTCATGACCCAACTGCATCTCCTTCACTAGCTCCTTCAGCTTCTGGGGGATGGAGTCAGTTCCAAGGCATGTTGGTGTAACCCCACAGTCCTTGCACCTGAATGTAGGTCAAAATATATGCTTTGAACTACTGTCTTTGAATAGTTCACTTGTGCTTTTGCTCCTGAAGAAGGGTATATGCTTCTAAGAGTGTATGTGTAGGGGTGGGAGAGATGGCTCAGCAGGTAAGAGTATGTGATACTCTTGCAGAGGACCCAGGTTCAATTCCCAGCAGCCACATGGAGGCTCACAGCTCTCTGTAACTCTAGCTCTAGGGAAGCCCCCCCATGCTTTCTTCTGGCCTCTATGGTCATTGCATGCAGGTGGTGCACAGCAAAACACTCATACACATAAGTAAATCTTAAAGAGTGCATGTGTATATATGTATATCTACTCATGTACCTTTTCCTCTTGGATTAACATTTCATTGCTTTATTGGAATTCAATCTCTGGTGATTACTAATGCTTCCATTATTTTGTGTGTGTAGCGTGGAGCTGTGTTTGGATGCTTGTTTACATAGGTGCGTGTGCAGGTTGCATGCTTGTGTGTTCATGTGGAGGACAGAGATCAGCCTTGGGTGCAGTTTCTGAGGATGCTTTCCACTTTGGTTTTGGAGACAGGGTTTCTCACGAGTCTGGAATTCACTGAGTTAGGCTAGACTGGCTGGCTGGCGGTCCCCAGGTATTCCCCTTGTCTCCACCGCACCAGTGTTGAGATGACAAGTACGTTCTACCACATCTAGCTTTTTAAGAAATGTACGTTCTGGGGATTGAACTCATGCCCTCATGCTTGCATGCATGCACTCAACGAGCTGAAACCATCTCCCTAGCCCAATTATGAGTGTTTCTAAGTTGCTATGAGCTCTCATTTCCTGGAAAAGCTGGTGGCCCCTGCTATTTTTGATACCCAGGTCACCGTCGTTCTCTTTGTGAATACTTAGTCCATAAGTCCTTTTGAAATAGTGCTTTTCGGTCTGCCTCACTGATGGGCATTGATTTTAAGCCATTTCCTTTGTTCATGAGAATTCTTCCAGTATGGTTATATTAATGGAGCAATCTAATTTTGAACTTAACCATGATTTCATAAGCACAATTCTATCACAAAACTTGCGGGAGTTCAGTGATTAAACCAGATGTAGTCTTTGCTTCTCAATTGAACATACAACCTCAGTTAACTTGGGTCTCATGGTGTTTCAAACCTTACATGCTAAAGCAAGTTGATTCAAGAAGAAAAATGATGGCGAAGTACTCTGCAGGTGCTTATTAACTGCCTCCTGAGAAGACTGTTGAGTCAGGTGCATGGAGAAGAATTAAGCACAGTGGCAGAAACCTATATTTGACTATTTGAGATTCCAGTGTAACCAGACTCTGCCACCTAACATTTCTCCTGGGCAAAGCAAATCTCTGCCCCTGTTAGGAAGAAAGTGGAACTCAGTAGAGATGAGAACTGACTGCCAAGTCCTGAAAATTCAGAGAAATGTGGGAAGGTCATGAGGGAGCAATGAGAAGAAGATAAGAACGAAGAACCTTGCATAAGGGCTAGAAACCAGAAAGAACTGTGCCAATGGGTCAAGAACCAGAAATCAGTTCACTTGAAGACAGGAAAGTCACATGTAGAGGCAACTGTTGTCTATAACTATGCTGTCCATTCATGCTTCCATCTACCCATCTATCCATCCATCCATCCATCCATCCATCCATCCATCCATCCATCCATCGTTTCATCCATGCTTTTATTCATCCATCTATCCATTGATCTTTCCACCCACCCATGCTTTCCTTCATCCACCCATCCATCCATCCATGCTTCCATCCACCCATCTATCCATGCATGCCTCCATACATTATTCCATCCATGCATCCATCCAACCATGCTTTCATTCATCCGTCTATTCATCCATCTTTCCACCTACCCATGCTTCCATCCATCCATCCATCCATCCATCCATCCATCCATGCATCCATCCATCCCTTACTTCATGCATACATGCATCCATCCATTATATTTCTGTAATACTAACTTCACACTAGTGACTATTGGGGAAACAGTAGCAAGCATAGATGAACTACCCATCATTATGAGACTGTCTACCTAGGAGGCAGACACATAGCAAAATAAGTAAGATACATAGTGTGTTAGATGTCAAGTTCTATGGGAAAAAAATAAGAGAAAGTGGAGAGCATAGGAAACTATCCTTCATGAGGGGGCTTTAAGGGAAGATGTTCGGAAAGATTCACTTAGGAAGGATGGTATGCATAGAGGCTGAAGGAAGGGAGAAAACACAACAGGAAAGTTATCAAGAGAAAAGCAGTGTCTGAAATGAGGTAGCACAAATCATTGAGCAGAATGGTCCTCTGTGGGGGAAGTATCATAGGCAACAGTGGTCCACGAAGGAAGGTATCACAGCGAAGTTTCATCGGTGGGAGAAGGTATTATCATACTTAAAGCAGAGTGCTCATGGTGCAGAAATATCATAGTTGCTTAGTGAAGAGTGACCCATGGTAGAGAGTATCCTAGAGGATAATGGCCTGTGGTAAAAGATAGCAGAGTATTATAGAGAACATGGTCTACTGGAGAAGAAATCTTAGAGGAGAGTGGCCTATGGAAGAGGAAATCACATTAATGTTGCCCAGAGAGGAAAGTATCAGAGTATCAAACAGAAGAGTGGTTCATTGGGGCAAGCATATAGATAGGAAGGTGATCCACCCTGGGGCTAAGCAGTGTTAATACTTATATGGCCAAGTCTGCCTGGTGCCAGGGGAGTAGGAAGGACAGAGTATCTGGATCAGAGTAGGCAGAGGTGGACATCAGGTATCTTTTTCATATGCTTTCACCTTATTTTTGAGGCAGGATCCCTTACTGAACCCGGAGCTCAGTGATTAAGTTGGCCAGTGAGTTCCAGGCATCCTGTATATCTCTCCCCACCATTAAGATGACAGGTGCATCCTCTGGTCCTCATTTTAGCACAGCCAGCATTTAACCCAGTGACCATCTTCCCAGCCTCATCCACATAACAGATTTTAACAGGATCAGTGGCTTCTGCATCAAGAGACAATGCTGGGATTGGGGCAAAAGAAGAAGCGGGGAGATTGTTCCGGAAGATATTACTAAAGTCAAGGAGACCAAAATGGTGATTGACCAGGTGGATGTGGACATGGAGACCATGACTAGCCTCTTCATAAAAATCAGACTTACAGAGACAAAAGTCATTTACCACAGGATTTACCTGCCTCACACTTCTCTAATCTCCCTGGCTGTTAGAACACCTCTTACCCAAATTGAAAACTAGAAAAGGAGTTAGAAAATTAGTTAATGACCTTAATTATCATTCGAGGAAGTTGGGAATGGTACCTGTTTGCTCTGATGCCCTGCTCAGTTTACCTAGAAAATTGGCTCTGAGATTATTTTAAGAGCGTGCTTTCTTGGGTGGTGAAGGTTGATGGTTCTGGTGAGGTTTTGTTGATTTTGAGTTATTTTCTTGTCAGCTGTCTTAGCTGTCCTCAAAGCCCCTAAGTCATTCTATTTATTTCTAAAAATCCATCTGTTCTTAGAGGAAGATGTCCCACTCTGAAACTCAGCTTCAAGTATTGCTCACATAGCCATTTTTTGAGCATCCAGAACTGGAAAGCCTAGGTGTTAAGCTACGTCTTTAGTCTTTAAACAGTTATTTTATTTGGAACAGTACAGCCATAGAAACACTGTTCTATGCCAGCCCACTAGCACCCTTTGAAGTATCTGGGAAAAATACTCTCTGATTACCCACCTACACAACTGAAAACACAGCAAAGAGAACACTGGGTTGTTGACATGCCAGTCAATGTCTCACCTGGATCTTTTCTGTAGTTAGAAGTGAACCTTTCGGTGAGTGGGCTCCTGGGAACTTAACATTGTGAGATTTCCCCAGGGTTAGCTGCTTCTACCACTGTGTGAAAAGAAGAGGAGGAGGAGGAGGAGGGCATGTCTGTTTTCCCTTCCTCCTACATGTTCAGGACTTTTTCTTTTGTCGACAGGATTGCTACTTCATGCTGCAAGATGGTGTTCAGCATTTGGGCCTCGTTTCCTCACACAGCAGTAGTTGGATTAAGGAAGGGGAGGTGGAGCGGTAGTACCTGTAAATGTTGCTTTCATAAAGCAGGGGCACTCCAGGAAACTCTTAGGGGTGTCCCCTGGCTTCTCCTTGGCACCACTGGGTTGCATGCTCACACTGGCCTGCGGCCTCTTTTCCACAGATGTTGTGTTCCTGAGAGGCCGCAGAGCAGGCGTTTGGTGAGCAAAGAGGAGACAATGGGTATGAAACAGTGGTTATTACTGCCTACAACAATGGGCTCTCCTCTTTGAGGCCTGTCAGCATCCTCAGAGGGCTCCAGATGGTCATTGTTGATTCTCAACCTGACAGGATCTAGAATCACCCAGGAGACACATGTCTGGGTACATCTGTGAGGGACTTTCTAGATCGGATTACCTGAGGTAGGAAAACCTACCCTAACTATGGGTAACAACATCCCGTGTTCTGGGGTTCTAGGATGAGTACAAATGAATTTAATGAGGGAACTCATTAGTATAAGGGAATTTAATGAGAACTTGAGCTAAGCAATAGTATTCATTTCTCTGTCTCCCGACTTGCAGGCACACTGTGGCCAAATGCATCATGTTCCTGCTGCCCTGCCTTCCCCATCACGATGGACCATACTCTTGAACTTTGAGCCCCAAACAACAACAACAACAACAAACAAACAAACAAACAAAAACAAAAATACATTTTCTTAAGTTGCTTTTATCAAGATGTTTTATCACAGAGAGGAGAAAAAGAACTAATATAGATGGGGATCGTTACACAAACTAGAGTCACCTGGGAAGAGGGAACCATAATCACCTACATCAGATTGGCCTGTGGGTAAGTCTGTGGGGGCATTTTCTTGATTGATGGTCGACGTGGGAGAGCTCCACCCAATGTGGGTGGTGCCAAACCTGGGCTGGCAGCTCTGGGTGCTATAAGAAAGCAGGCTGAGCAAGTCATTGGTGAGCATGGTTTCTGCTTCAGTTCCTGCCCTCCAGGTTTTTGCCTCCAGTGACTGCCCTGACATCTCTTGATAATGGACTGTGACATGGAAGTGTGAGCCTTCCTTAAGTTGTTTCAGGTCAGCATTTGATCCCAGTAACAGAAAAGCAAACTAAGACGTAGGTCATTTGCTCCCTGATGTGGTATGGTTACTGTTGTTGCCTTCCCACAGAGGCTCGATCTGCCTCTGCTCATCTTGCAAAGGACCTAGGCACTGTTCCAAGCACCCTCAAGGTGATTACCAGCTGGTTACAAATCTATTTTCAGGGCATCTGCCATCCTTTTCTGGCTTCTGCAGGAACTGCATATGTGTGATGTATATACACACATGCAGGCAAAACACACTTATAGATTAAAAAAACTAAACCTAAAAATAAGTAAGATAAAGCATAGTGGAAGGGTTACTTACAAGAGTGTGGGGGAGGGCTTATAGGAACATAGGCAACTTATGGGCAGCTACAACACTGAAGAAAATGTTGCTCCCCATCCCGCACAACAACTAAATACTTATATATCCCATGGGGAGGCAGAGCCTTATTCGTCTAGTACTCATGGTCCCTTCTGTCTTTTCCACTTAGCATGTTAGTGAGCCCAATCTCATGAGGCTTTCCTGTGGGCAATGGCAATTGATTTGACTTTTACATAGAAGCCAGTATGTCATGCCCCGAGGACAGCATTCTACAAAAGACCTTAATAAATTCATTTAAGAAACAAAGTGAACAAATTTGAAAGACGTATCTACAACACTTGTGGGTGGTTGTTAGGTGACAGTGCCCTTCTTGGAAAGCTTGAACTGTGATTTTTTCCATCCTTGAGTAGTATCCCAGGGCCACTATGATGATACTCAGTTTAAGGGAGCAGTAAGTGTTTAGAGGTCTCCCCTGGGTGGTTGGAAGAGCTCCAAAAATGTTAATAGATGTGTCACATGATTACTTGAATCCCATAGAGATGGGACCTGAGACTCATCATTGACGAGGACATTGAAACAGGGTGCCTGGGTGGACCCACATTCACCTGACATCAATGAGCAATGGCTGTGGTGACGAATACTTACCTAACTTGTAATGTGTCATAACACAATGCATTGATGTGTGTTTCAAAAATATTTTAGTCATTTTATTGTATGTGTGTGTGTTCTTCAGCATATGCTCATGATTCACAAAGTGAGTTTGGAGGTCAGAGGACAACTTGCAGGAGTTGGTTCTCTCCTTCCATCACATGGGTTTTGGGGATCCACTAAGGTTGTCAGGCTTGGCAGCAAGCACCTCGACTTGCTAAGCTATCTCTCCAGCTCCACACAAGAACTGCTATATCCTGTTTTTTTTTTTTTTTTTTTTGTTCTTTTTCTTCTTCTTTTTTTTTTTTTTT
>CABHPP010038273.1:0-35057 GCA_902168425.1 Peromyscus attwateri | reverse complement strand
GTGGCTTACCGGCATCTTTACATGCTGCTTGTCCTGGCAGTTGCTGGCTGGCAGGCAGTGACTCCTTCTGCCTTCCTGCTCTTTTAATTCTCTCTGTTAGTCCCGCCTACTTCCTGCCTAGCCACTGGCCAATCAGTGTTTTATTAGCAACACATTTGCCATACAGAACATCCCACAGCAATTAGTAGCTTCATTTCCCCAATAAAAAGACACAGGTTAGATCTGGGTAGTGGTGGCCCACACTGTTAGTCCCAGCACTTGGAAGGTAGAGGCAGGCGGATCTCTATGAGTTCAAGGCCAGCCCGGACTGCAGAGTGAGTTCCAGGATAACCAGGGCTACACAGAAAAACCCTGTCTCAAAACCACAAAAGAAATAAAATCCATCATCCTGTGGTGTTCAGAAACTCACCTTATTTTCAAAGAAAATAACACCTTAAAGTGGAAGGACGTGTTCAAAGCCAATGGAACCAGGGAGCAATCAGGTGCTGCTCCCTAGTTCTGAATCTGACAAATCTGAAACTAAAAATAATTAGAAGAAACCAAGAAGGACACGTAATGTTAATATAATCAAAGAAACAACCCAGAAGACATCAAATAGTCTTAACAGGTATTGGCCATCAATTCTACCTAATATACATTCTCTTCAGCCCATGGAAACCTTTCTAAAATAGAACACATAGGACACAAAATAAGTCTTCAGGCATTTAAAAAAAAACTGACCACAATCCAATAATATTTAAAATCATCAGCAAATAAGTCTGTACTAATTACATAAATTCACAGAGACAACACAGTCCTGAATGATGAATGGATTAAAGAAGAAATCAAGAGCCAGTGGTGCATGCCTTTAATCCCAGCACTCGGGAGGCAGAGGCAGGCGGATCTCTGTGAGTTCGAGGCCAGCCTGGTCTACAGAGTGAGTTCCAGGAAAGACGCAAAGCTACACAGGGAAACCCTGTCTTGAAAAACAAAAAACAAAAACAAAAAACAAAATCAAGAAAGAAAAATTTTTAAAATCCTGTAATTAAATAAAGATTGAAAACAAAACAAAATCTCTGGGTTCCATTAAAAGCAGTCCTAAGAGGGAAACATTAGCTCCAAGTGCCTATATTTTAAAAATCAGAAGGCATACAAATAAAGGATGCAGCTCAAGAATTTTTAAAACCAAGGACAAGCCACAGCCACATCCAGTAGACAGGAAGGAATAATAAAAATCAGAACATAAATTAAGTAAAAACAAAACAATACAAAGAATAAACTAATCTAGGAGCTGATTCTTTAAGAAGACAAATAAAATTGAATGACTATTGGCCCAACTAACCAAAAGAAGAAGAGGACCCAAATTAATAGAATCAGAAATGAACCTGGGAATCAGTTACATCTAAACCAATTGTTGGCCAAAGGCTCCACGGAAACCCCCAAACGACCCAGGCTATTGCCAAGACTATTAGTTGTTCTTCAAAAACTGACTGTAACTAACAGAACGAAAAATAAAGCACAAGAGACCCATAGAGATACAGATACACATGTTCAAACACATAGAAATCCCATAAAAACACTATTCTTGAAGTTCAGCCCTATTCCTGAAGACAACACCTACATAACTTACTGAGCATGGAAAGTCGGGCTGGTGCCTATATAGGGCCTTCACCTCTGCTGACTAGTGTCCGTGGTATTAAGAAGACATGTCACATGATACCAAAGGAGAAAGGTAAGCACCAGTGATGCTACAAACCCTCCCGTCTACAATGATGACCTGTCTGTAAGGTGCACTAGTGAAATCGTGGCACAAAGGTTGTGGGTGTAACCAACCAATATCTGACTGTTCTTAAGGCCTACTCCATGAGATGGAACCCATCCCTAACACTTCTTCAGTGGCCAAGAACCTGAGATCAGATAGGCCAGAGACCTAGGGGAAAAACCAAATACTACAGTTCTGCTGAAGGAACGGAGCCATAAAATGACTCCTAACTACATTTTGCTATACTCATAAACCAGTGCCTTGTTCAGCCATCAGAGAAGTTTTCTCCAATAGAGTCTCACTGGGTATCCAATGCCCAGCAAGTAGATGGTCAACACAAAATGAACTCAATGACATTTTTGGAGGTTCTTTGCCTCATAATGCTTTGTCAGGGCTTTTTTTTTCTTCTCTGTTACAGATCCTTTGTGCACATATTATGGTTTCAGATTTTGTGTTTTTATAGGGTTTCTGCTTTTGCCAACACGTGTCTCTGCATCTGTATGTGTTTCTTGTGCTTTATCTTTGGATCTTTTCCTCATTTTGTTAGTTTGTTATTTTATTATTTTTCTTTAGATGTCTGTTAGTTTTCTAATGAGAGACAAAAAAGGATGTGGATTCAGATGGGAGGGGAGGTGGGGAAGATGTTGGAAGAGTTGGGAGAGGGGAAGCTGTAATCAGAATGTATTATATGAAAAAAAAGTCTATTTTCAATTTAAAAAACCCCAGAAAATAAAAGGAATAAACAGAGAAACATTACAACAGACCAAAAAAGAAACCTAGAATGTTGTAAGGAGAGCCTTTAAAAACCTATACTGAATCAGGTTGTGGTAGTCCACGCCTTTAGTCCCAGCACTCAGGAGGGAGTTAGGCAGATCTCTGTGAGTCAAGGCCAGCCTAGTTTACAAAACAAGTTCCAGGACAGCCAAGGCTATGCAAAGAAACTCTGTCTTGAAAGAGAGGGAGGGAGGGAGGAAGGAAGGAAGGAAACAAAAAGAAAGAAAAACCCTGTACTGTACTTACTTAGAAAATGTAAAAGAAATGGATCAATTTCTAGGTTCATTAAGCACCACAAAAATCCCATCAGAAAGTTTCTAGAAATGACTATTTTCATCAAAGCAGCAGAATATAAAATCAACTTATACAAATCAGCAACCCTTCTATATACCAAGGACATGCTGAGAAAGAGGTCATGGAAACACTCCCACCCACAATGTCAACTCAAAATTAAATATCTAGGAATAAACCTAATAAAGAAAATGGAATACCTCTACTGTGAAAGACTTAAATCTCTAAGAAAGGCTGAAGAGATAGTAGAAGATGGGGAGATTGCCTATGCTTGTGGAGTGTGAAATGACCATTTTACCAAAAACAATTTCCAAACTCAGTTCAACCCCAATAAACTCCCACAACATGCTCCACAGAAACAGAAGAAAATAACATGCTAAAATTTATGTGGAACCGGAAAATACCCTGAAGAGCCAAAGCAATCCTGTGCAAAAAAGGACAATGTTAGAGCAATTAACGTAGCAGATTCCAAGCTATATTACAGAACTAAGGAAATTAAAAAAAAATCCGGCATGGTGCTAGTACAGAAATAGACATGTCAATCAATGAAACAAAAAACAATATGCAAACATGAGAACAGTCGCTATAAGCATCTGATATTTGACAGAGATTCCAAGTATTCACACTGGAAAAGGACACTATTTTCAACAAATGGTGTGGAGGAAACTGGATATCTACATACAGAAGAATGAAATTGGACTTGTAGCTACCATACCATACAAAAATTAACTCCAGATGGATCAAAGACCTTAATGTGAAACCTGCGATGCTGAAACTTGTAGGGGAAAACTTCAGCAGTGCCTTACAAGCTGTAGATGTAGGAGGAGGCTTCTGATTGGGATTGTGTTTGTTCAGGAACTAAGGTGAATGATTGGCAAATATGGCCTCACTAAGATAAAAAGCTTCTGTATAGCCATGGAAACAACTGAGGAGAAAGGAAGGAGTGGGAGAGAATGTTTGCCAGCTATACATCGGATAAAGGCTTAATATCCAGAATGTAAAGGATCTTCAACAATGAATCAAGAAACACTATCAACAACCTAGTTCCAAGTACATGGGTCCAATTGCAAAAAACAAACATGAATAGTCAAGACAGTATGGCTCCCCCAGAAATTATCACACCCACCTCCGTTGTAATTTTCACTGAGAAAAGCCACCAAGCTAATGAACAGAACAATGACTTCAAAACAGTGATTATAGGTATGTTCAAGGAATTCAAGGAGTATATGAGCAAATACCTGAATGAACACTGAGAACACAGATGAACAATTGCATGAAATAATGATTTCATAAAGAGACTCTCTGGCCAGGTGTGGTGACTGCAAGCCTTTAATTGCAGTACTTGGGAGGCAGAGGTGAGCAGATCTCTGAGTTTGAGGCAGCCAGCCTGGTCTGCAGACTGAATTGTAGGACAGCCAGAGCTGCACAGTAAGGCCCTGACTCAAAACAACAACAACAAAATAGTAAAGAGAATCTTTGAAGGAAAGATAAAATGAAGTAACACTTAAAATGAAAATCTCAGGAAGTTAAACAGAGAGCTCAGAGGAAAATATCATGAATGGGTTAGATCAAGTACAAAAGGGAAGTTAGATTTTGAAGACAAGGTGGTAGAAAGTTAAAGGTTAAAAAGGAAAAAAATTCTCAAGTAAGCAGGAAGGGAACACTAAAAAAAAAATCTGTGACACTATGTAAAGACCAAAGCTGTGAACAATAGATACATAAGAAGGAGAAGAAACCTATGGAAACCCATGTAAGGAAACTGAAAAAAACTTTCAACCAAAACCGTAGAAGAAAAATTCCCAATTCTAAATAAAGAGATGCTTATTAATGTCACAGTCTATGGGACATAATGAAGGCAGTCATAGAGAAAGGTTCATAGCACTAAGAGCCCACATATGAAAACTTGAAGGATCTTCTGGTAATCGCTTATTATACCTAAGGGCCTTGGAAAAACAAGAACAAAGAACCCACAAAAAGAATAGATAGAAGCCGGGCGTTGGTGGCGCACGCCTTTAATCCCAGCACTCGGGAGGCAGAGCCAGGCGGATCTCTGTGAGTTCGAGGCCAGCCTGGTCTCCCAAGTGAGCTCCAGGAAAGGCGCAAAGCTACACAGAGAAACCCTGTCTCGAAAAACCAAAAAAAAAAAAAAAAAAAAAAAAAAAAAAAAAAAAAAAAAAAAAAAGAATAGATAGAAATAATAAAAGTCAATGCTGAATTTGAATGAAATAGAAATTTAAAAACATAATGAATTAGTGAACCAAAAAATTGGTTCTTTGAAAAGATTAATAAAATTGACAAACCTTTAGCCAAATTAACCAAAAGAAAGAGAGGGAAAAGTCTAGATTGGTTAATGTGGCCTATCATGGACTGAGCAGAGGGCAGTCCCACACTTCCTTTTCACGCCCCGTGGGCCCAGAGAGATGATCATATGCTGTTCGTGAGATGCCCACCCAGTTAAAGGTGATTGAAGCCCCTTTGCCCTTAGGTTAGCTGCTGACCCTGACTGTCTGCTAGCATGCAATCATCCACAGGTGTCCCAAGTGCTGTTACTATGCCAAGCTCTCTTTATCCACACATTTACAAGATCAGCCTTAGCTTTCCCGTGGCAGAGTGACATCTATGAGAGCCAGCAAAGAAGGAGCCTCAGTCTTGCATGGTTACCTCACATTAGGTCCATGTCTATGGGGTGATCTCCAGTGGTCTCCTGGGTGGAAGTCCCTTGTTAGCAGTTGTCCTTACTTCTGATTCAGCCTCTTACAAATTAGATGCATTAGAAGAAAGGATATACAGAAGGACAGCAGTCTGCTTTGGGGATGCAGCTGGCCTGCAGTTGCTGGCCCAGAACCTTGTCCTTCCTTTTACATAGTCTGCTTGGCTATCTCATACCCACTCCAAGCTTCTCTGCTTCTCATTCCTGATATTCTTGGCCTCTCAATATATTATTCCTGACTTTTCTTTTAATCCTAAAGTCTGTTTTTACTGTAATATATGTGAGCTGTATTAATCCCAAAGATGCAAGGAGAAAGACCACTGATGCAAATCATCATAGACAAAATGATTAAAGCAAGAAATTAATTAAAGCAAGATTTTTTTTATTCATGTACGTGGGCTGCCTCTTCCTAAAGGTGGGGTTGAAAAATCAGCAGTGGACA
This sequence comes from Peromyscus attwateri, assembly GCA_902168425.1. NCBI lineage: Eukaryota > Metazoa > Chordata > Mammalia > Rodentia > Cricetidae > Peromyscus > Peromyscus attwateri. The sequence goes on along the minus strand of CABHPP010038273.1, from coordinate 29,099 downwards.
TGGGTAAGATGAGGGTTTTAATAGTTCAGGAGTAGTGGGTTTCCAAATGAGGGATTTGGCAGGCAAATAGTCTGGGTTACAGAAGCAGAATATAAGCATACCACATTGGTCATAACAAGTACCTGAAATAAAGACATGGTTGCAAGGTGGTCATAACAAGGTAGTCATAGCAAGGTGGTCATAAGGCAGTCATAACATACAGTTATAACAACAGGTAGTCATAATAACCTTTTGAACCAAAGGCATGGTTGCCATTTCCTGGAATAGGTAGTACAGAACCATTTAAAGTTACAGGTGGGGCACAGTCCAGTCCTTGAGGAACATATTTAATCAAAAATAGCAATGAATCTAGTTTTTTCTTTGTAGTAAGATAGCTTCACGTCTAAGATGGAGGCAAGCTGGTTTATTAGCTACTTGCAATTTTCACTATGGCTCTTTTCTCTTACTGCCTGCCAAGATCCAGCTCCTGCATCATACATTCTTTATTTTCAGAGTTAGGTTTTTTAACGGAGAGATGAGAGACTACCCACAAATCCATGAATAGAATCAGCTCTTGTTTTTCCATGATACAATGTTCTATTGCCTCCTGCAGTATGGAGAACTTAGCATGACCCCTTTTATTGATGACTTTTATTTCTTACTTTATGTTGAATAGCTAACACTGATATTTTTTGAAAAACAGAATATTCCTGGTGGGGGGCATGATAAAATGTCTGTTCATCTCAGGGCACCAATGACAGGCCAAAGTAATGATTCTACCCAAATCTATCTTAGTATGATAAATGTATTGGAGTTATTTGTAAGAGTATGTAAAAGAATTTATGTATGGAATCCTGAGTGATTCAAAAGCAAGGCAGCTGCATCACCAAAGCCCACCCTAGTATAAGTGGTAACTCACAAAACCTGCATCCCTGGAGCTGAAGCAATTGGAGGTTTGGTACTCTGTAGCTTTCACGACTTGGATAACCTTAGAGGAGCTTTGTGAATCCTGTAACCTTCAGGAACATCCTGAGCCTTATAAGGTTGTTTAATTTATTACATTTATTTATTTTGCATGTGTGTTTGTGTGCAAGGGTATGGGGTGCGTGTGTGTGGGGACACACATGCAGAAGCATGAAGTGGAGATAAGAGAACAACTTGCAGGAGTTTCAGTCAGTTCTCTGCTTCTACCATGTAGATCCCAGTGAATGAAATGGGGTCACCAGGCTGTTGCTTGGCAGCCAGTTTCTTTACCTGATAGGCCATCGGGCCAGGCCACCGTCTAAGTCTTGTTAGCTTCTTTGACTGATTCCCTGAGTTTTATGAGCTGCCTTCCTTCCTCCAAGATAGAGTGTTTCCTTTGGGAGGAAAGGGCAGCACAACAGTGGGAGGCCATGTCGGGCTACTGCTGTTTCGCAGGACTGGAGGTGAGTCCAGAGCCTCGCCCGGGCGAGGGAAGCCTCCACCACAGAACTGTGCTCCTTGGCCTGAATCCATGGCCTCTCTGTCACCTTTCTTCTCCTCTTTGCTCTTTTCTTTCTTTTCTTCTTTGTGCAGGAGGTAATAGAAGAGTTGGGAAAAAGAATTGGGGCAGGAAAAGAGCTGCTTTTGAATTGGAGGATACATTTATAGTTTCGTGTATTTGGCTCATTTTTATATCTGTTCCTGAGTATTTTCGGGATAATTATGATTTTTCTGAAAACCATGTGGACAGAAAACAACATTCTTTAAGATGTTATATTTGAAGGCACCTCATGCTTTTGTTGCATTCTTATATCCGGAATTAAGTGGGGCAGTTGCAGCATTTTTTTTTTTTTTTATGTATTCCACCCCACAAGATAATAGCACATCTTGTTACTTTTATTCATGGTAACCATCTTATATAAAGCTCAGCGTGGAGTGATCACAGTTGTTGAATTTAACAAAAGTTAAAATCCTCAATAGTTTTATTTGTTGAGTGATTTAATCTTAAATAAAAAGAAACATTCTTCAAATGTCCAGATAAAATTCCAATGTGAATATGTAGTTTTTAAAACAAAAACAGTTATTGTAGAAGCATAGCTTACATATTTCAAAATATCCTATTTGTATAGAGATGTAGAGATACTTGATTTTTTGGAGGGCAACTTATTTTATCTAAATGAAGGCTGTCTGAATTCAATAGTAGGAAGCTCTGTATTATCTGTTCTCACAGGTAGAAAAAAGTATTTGCTTTAGCAACCTGGGCTAATAATGTGTAGATTAACACAGAGATTGCATTTGGGCCCTAATTTATAGCGATATGCTTGCAAGCATGCATTTATAGACAACTGGCCTGTTACAGCATCTTGGCAAATTGATTGCTTTGCGGGATTTCAAAATGTATTGGCATAAATGCCAGACTGTGAAGGAATTGCACCGCATGGGTTGGATTTATCAATAGCAGCAGCATATTATTCCAAATAGAATATGTGCCAGGTACCAGCTTGTAATGACAAACATCATCTGCTCCTATTGAGGAGAACAGCATGGGCATGCTCAAGACTTTGTGGTGCCTGTAATCGACCACATCATTATTTAGCAGCTTGGGATGCACTCAGATCTCTCCGTCCACAAGTTCTCCTCAACACTATCTGCCTGGAGTGTTTTCCTGTTCCTTCTTTCTTCTTCATATTCATTGAGCAAATAGTTATTATCTGTTCTCTATATACCTTATCCTGGACTAAGTTCAGGATTAAGTCAAATAATAAGACAAGGACAGAATCTGATCCAAACACCCAGTAAAATCCAATATGGATGAAGCAACAGAACCTACAAAAGTTATCACAGAGCAAGGAAACAGAAATCACCAGCCATCTGAAATCAGAAGAGTCCCGGGCAGAATAAACATTTTTAAGGAGTAGTTATGAAGACATATGGTTTGTTTTGGTAACACAGATTACACAGCAGTTGATGGACCATTGCCTGATACAGGGCAGTGATATAAAAACTGATTTAAAAGGTAGGTTGGGTGGGCACTGTGCCCCCTATGAAACACTCTAGTGGATCTGTTATTCAGAGAGTTCAGCAGTTTAGAGAGGTGATCAACCTCATGTGCTGTGCAGATGGTGTGGCAACAGTGTGGAAGTGCTGGGCTGTGCCTGGAGAAGGTTACAGACAGAGACACTGTGGAAAGCTTGAGACTGAATATATAACGTTGCCCAGGAACATGATTGTTTCTAATCTTCATAATGGAATCCTTTCACTATAGTAGAGATGGGGGCTTGTGGTGGAGCTGATCTTTGAGCACTGAGCTACATGGACACTTTAGGCCATGTGTGCGCTGTCTGTGGTGGAGATGGATGAATGCCTGGTCCAGCAATAGGAAAGAGGGAGACATAGAAGGTGCAGGTACAGAGTGAGAGTCAGTGTTTTATAGAGGGTTAGAAATGGAATCTAATTAAAACTTGACTATTAAAGCCTGGGAAGTAGAAAAAGAGAATGAATGCTCAAAAGCTGTAGTTCTTGATTTCCTGACACTTAGGTAATGCAGAGCAAGAACAAGGTTGAAGAAAGAAAAGATGGTGCATATGTGTGATTGGCAAGACCTTTTGCCTTAATCTCAGCATACTGTCTATGAAGTTCTGAGGTCACTTATGCCTTTGTGATAGACCTTATTTGATTTCTATGGATGATTCCTTCTCTATTGCCACCATCACAGGCTGCTTGAGGACAGGCCATCTTAGGCTCCTGAGCCTCATACAGAGTAGACCCCAGGTAGGCTCTCCACATGTGGCAAATGTACAGGGGAAGAAGAAGGGAACAATCGGATGCCCAAGGTAGTATTTAAGTTAGATGTTGTGAGTATAACATGGGACATCTCATTAGGGCAAGAACAAAGATACCTCTCTGAGCCGGGCAGCGGCAGTGGTGCACACCTTTAATCCCAGCACTTGGGAGGCAGAGCCAGGTGGATCTCTGTGAGTTCAAGGCCAGCTTGGTCTACAGAGCGAGATCCAGTACAGGCACCAAAACTGCATAGAGAAACCCTGTCTCAAAAAACAAAACAAAAACAAACAAACAAAAAAAAAAAACCAAAAAAAAAAAAAAAACCCACAAAGATTCTTCTCTGACAGCCCTGAGGGACTGCTCAAAAATATAAGAATTTGTCATGAAGTCACAGTGGCCCATTTTCCTAACTTTTCTTGAGAAATGTTCAACTCTCTGGATGTAGGAATGAAATGATTAAGACTGGCTCTTAGAGCAGAGGGGGCTAACAGGAAGGGGAAGACAGCCTTACACGTTGACATGGGCACAGAGTGTGGTTCCTCCTGCAGCTTGGAAGTGCTCTGATCTTAGAGAGTTCTTACTCAGGGTGTTTATAGGTTTGTTCATGTTTTTATACCTAGGAAGTAAGCATATGCAAGTATATCTTTTAAAGTATCCTGTAACAATGACAATGGCAACTGGTACACATTCTAGCTTTACTTACATTCATTGTGACCTGGGGAGAGCTACTATTACAATCCAGGCAAAAAAGTTATAGACAGTCATAAGGCCAAATTAGTGTCCGTCATTAGCCAGCAACTGAGATCAGGCTCTTTCCCAAGAGAAGCTTGGCACTGAAGCTGAGGCGTACAGCATTTAGAAAGAAAAAAACAACATGACATCATTGGCAGACGTAGGTCAAGGGAACCTAGTAACATTTGTTTGGGCAGAATGCAACTGTTTTGGTTATGCTTCTGGGCCATGGTCTGGGTCAGGTAAAGTCTCAAACTTGTTGTCAAGGTGGACATGACTGGTCAGGGAGTTAGGAGCTTTCTTATTTTTTTTTTTTTTTTTTTTTGGCCCACTTTGTTCTTAGCTTTCCTCATTTCTGTTGGAATACCTGTGCAGCCTTCTGGGTAAGATGCTCATGATGATAACATGGTTGGGCAGGCATGAAGAGACATTGAAATGGGAGGTTGTCGGGATGGTGTCAATGCTTAATATCCCTAGTGGCTAATAATTATACCTCACTGTCCTTGCCTCTGCAATGTGCTGACTGGAGCTGCATGTCAGGATAACTTTCTTGACTACCAAGGGGAACGGAGACAAGACTTTGAAATGCTCATTGGTATATTGATGCCCTGTGGGGCCTGGTCCTCCTTCCTTGACAACAGCAGACAGATTGAGAATGGCTTTGCCAAGCTGCCATTCTGAGCTGGTCGTGGTGTTGGGAACTTGCTGTATATGACTGAAGCCGAATCACAGGCTCCTAAATTGGGAGGTGAGGAGACTCATGTTTGAAGTGAGCAATGATTGTCTCAATGCAACCCTGCTTTCCCCACAGAGACACCTATATTACAACAAAGAATTTAGTCTGAAAAGTGTCTAGTAGGGAACCTTCTCCACCTCACATGTTGTCATGTGTTAGTCATAAAATGTCCATTCCTGCTTCTCTTTAGTATGTGACAAAGTCTTAAGTAAATGGAGCCAACAGGGTGGAATGCAGTGGGGAGTAAAATGTTGGAGATGTGAGGGCCAGGCATCCCCAGGGGTTCTTCGTCCGCACTCCTGCATGGGCGGGGTCAGCACTGCTGGGCCAACACTCTTGCTGCTACTTAAGGGGACTGTCGTCTTGGAATGTCACCATCCATTTCACTGTGTTGGTCCTCCTGATACCTAAACTCTTTTCTATTGGTGAAATTTTCATTATTGTTTAAAACCAACTCTATTGAAGTATAATTTATATACATTAAGTAGGACATGCTCATTGGTATATTGATTTACAGCAAGAAAACTGACATGTTTTAGCATATGTAAAATGCTGTCTAACTAGCTGGACAATCAAGAGATTGAAATTCCTATGACTTCCCAAACCCTTTCTTGGAGGCTTCTTGACAACCTCTCCCCACAAGTGGCACAAGTCAGCTTTGACTAAGGGTCAGGCTGTGTGTGTGTGTGTGTGTGTGTGTGTGTGTGTATGAGTATGTGTAGATGTGTGTATTTCTATATGTTTATATGAGTTCATGTGTGTATGTATATGTGTATATGTGGTTATGTGTCTGTGTGTGTGTATTGTTTGTGTGTTTAATGTATGTGTGTGTGTATGTTTGTGTGTCTCTGTGAGTGTGAGTATATGTCATGTTGTGACTGCCTATAGAAACCAGAAGAGGATGTCAGAACCCATGGAGCTGCTTAACATGGATGATCCAGATTGAACTCAGTTCTATGGGAAAGCAGCAAATGTTCTCAGCCACTGAGCCATGCTCCAACCCTCCAAAAGTTTTAAGAGATTTTTTTTAATATAACTTGTAAGTTTGACTACTCAGGCCCTCTATGAGCTTTGAAGGTTTCATATTTAGGAGGATGTGTCTATTGTTTTAAGATGATATATGTGATGGCATAAATTATTCCTGATAACTTTATTATAATAAAATTATAATAATTTTATTATATATTATATAATATATTACATAAACAATCTATTATATAATAAATAATATATAACTGTCTTATTCTGTTACTATTTTGAGTTCAGTTCTTTTAACCCTGATACCTGTCATTTATGTCCTCTCTCACTTTTTCCTGTATATTTGTCTCCGGTGGCTGCTGTAACAAATATCACAAAAGTTGCTAGCTTAAACAGTATGTCACAACCATCCAGTGACTGGTGTCAAGGTCTCGAAGTCACATTAGAGATTGAGGACCAAGATGCTCTAGGTGAATCTGTTCTAGAGTGAATGCTTCCCTGGCATCCTGTGCAGCTTTTATTCCATGACAGCTCGGGGTTCAAAACAGGGACAGAGAAACAATGAGAAAATGGAGTATTTACCACTGTCACCGAATATGCTCAGTATACAGAAGATCCCAAGGCTAAATGGGAGCTGTTTGCATAATACCCTTGAGCTCACTAAGCTTCATTGCTTAGGGGAGGGGAGGAAACATTTTGCCCATGGCATTTCTTGGGTGGGTAGAGACCTTCCTCCCAAGGGAGTAACCAAATTCTACGGGCACAGGGTTCACACAGTGGGATACTGTAGGAAAGTCTATCATATGCAGACTACGAAAGTTGAAATCTTGAGCTTGCAAGATGGCTCCTTGGGTAAAGGCCTGACACTAAGCCTGAGCCTGACAACTTGCGTTCAATCTCCAAAACCCACACGGTGGAAGGAGAGAGCCAACTGCTGCCAATAGTTCTCTGACCCCCTCATGCATGCCAAGGCATACATGTCCACACATATGCACAAACATAACCTACATACATAAAATTCAAAAGTTATTTTCAGAAGTGCAAATGTGTATTTGTGGTCTCACAGTTCTGGTGAAAACAAGTTGAAAGTCAGTTTGATTGGATGGAAATGAAAGCATCATTAGGTCTGTTCTCCCTCCACAGGCTGGAAGAGGTAGTCTGCTCCTTGATTTTCCCACTTGGATGCCATCCAATGTTTCATAGCCTATGTCTAGGTCAGTCTAGTCCCGATCTTTTTCGCTGTCTTGAACATTGCACTTCCTGTTAAGGCTCCACTGCAGACAGACCAGGTAATCTAGTATACTCTCATCCAGAACCAACCTGCATGTACTCTTTGCCATTTGAGGGCAGAGCTCAGGACCAGGATTGTTTCAAAGGGATTTTCATTTGGCCTCCACAGTCTGGCTTGAAACCCACAGATTTATTCATCTTTCCCAGGAACCAGCTTCTGGTTTCACTGGTTCATTTCAACTGTCTTCCTCTTTGCTGTCTTGTGGGCTTTGCTATTATTTTCAGCCTGTGCTTCCTTCATCTTTTGGGGGGTGGCGTGTTTCTAAGGTTTTAGCTCCATTCCACAAATTTGACATGGTGCATTTTCATAGACTTTGGCATTCTTTACATTGTTCCTTGGTTGTTAGAATTTCCCCGAGAGCGTCCACTTTAGCAGCTGTTCTCTAGGTGCCCTTTGGTTAGTTTCTAAATGGCATTATAGTCCAAGAACATTTTCAGGGTAATTTCCAGCTTTGAATAGTTTTCAGTTAATTGAGATTAGTTTTAGAAATCTGTTTCGAGACATTAAAGCATAGCTGTTTCTTTTCTGAAGACTGTGAACAGCCCTTTTCTGGTTCACATGTCAGGTTTTGGAGAGCTGCACCTGTATGCGTGAGGGCATAGGAAAGAAACTGGTGAAATCTCTGCTCCATGATGGGGAGGGTTTTTATTGTGCATAAGAAAGAAAATATCCAGAGGCCTCTGGAATCGTCCAGAGCAGAGGGGGGGGGGGAGGAAGAAAAAAGAAAAAACCATACTCTTCCCCTGAGCCTAGGTTCCTCCTCCTACTATCTCTCTGCCTGCCAGCCCCGACTATTCCTCTACTACTTAACTATTGGCCATTCAGCTTTTTATGAGACCAATCAGGTGCCTTGGGCAGGCAAAGCAACACATCTTTACGTTGTTAAACAAATGCAGCACAAACAAATACAACACATCTTTACATAGTTAAAATAATATTCCACAGCATGTACTAGCCCACCCCTTCATATTAAGGCCAGGCAAACTTTGGTCCTAATTCCTTATAATTTTCTCCCTATGACCTTACCTGACCATCAGTTCATGATACAATGTAATAGGGGAAGTAGGTATGGCATTTTGAATACTGTTACAGACTTCTTGAACAAGGAAAAGGTAGTCTTTGACCTATAGAAAGCCAAGATAAGTATAGTTTGATTTGGGTATCATTTAAAATTTATTCCTAATACACAGAGTAAGTGATATTTTATACAAATGTTTTTACTTCGGGGGAAAGATAGGTGTTTATATAGTGCTGTGTGCATCTCTTCTTTTTGCAGTTCATTTAGAGATACTTATATTTGCACAGAATCCCGCCTTTCTTCAGACAAGTGATCCATATTATTTCAACACTGTCACAGTATTGCTTGCTTCACACAGCCTCTCTGATACAGTTGATTGTCCTATCACTTCAGTGAATCTAAGTCAATTTTATGTGTGACATATGCCCAGCCTACTTTTTAAATGAATTGAGCTCTTAGTGACCATCACTGTTCCTCTAGGCTGATTTGTCATGTCTTGACATCGAGAATAGAAACATTTTCAGTCGGTCCAGTCTTGTGATTTTAATCATACTTGTGAGGAGTCTGAATAGCCTGAGCCCCATAGCATTCAGTTCTAATTAATGCTCTGTCTCGACATCTCATATTATCATTTATTATTGAGACCATGCACATATTCTTTGTGATTTCTGCACGCTAAATATGTGACTTTCAGAAGATTCCTGAAATAGTGAGATTTACTTGGATTTTAGTTCCCTTGACTTAGTTTAGGGTTTGGTTATAAACATGACCTTCAGGGCAAGTGCTTTAATTAAGCAGTTGGCATTCAGGGAATCACAGGCCATTTCCTTTAACATCAGAGATGCCCTGGATCCTAGGCATAGTTTCTAGCACAGCAAAAGGACACCATATACAACACTTGTTAGTGTTTCGGGGACACTCTGTGGCAAACCCTTCTGAGAGGGGAAGCTGTTCCATGACACAGACCAGTTCCCTTACTAGAGGCCTCAGTCATTTAGATACCACAGCTGTGTAGAACTGCTCTAGGCTGTTCGAAATCCCATTTATATTTTATTACATTCATTTGTGAGTGTGTGTGTGTGTGTGTTGTGTACATGTATGTATGTGTTTGTGTGTGCACACACATATGCCTACTTGTGTGTGGCATAGTGTTGTGTGGAGGTCAGGGGGCAACTTGCAGGCATTATTTCTTTCCTTTTGTCATGTGGGTCCCCAGGATGGAATTTAGGTCATCAGGCTTACCGACAAGTACCTTTACCAGTTAAAGCATTTCACTAGCCTCTGGTTTATATTTTAAAATAATCATTGGGTGCCTGTTCAGGACCAGCTCAGTTTGTAAACATTTTCATACATGCATATATTTGTGCACCACAGACATTATTTTTCTTCTATTACATTTTGATAATATCCAATATATCCATAAGCAGAATTGATATCAAGCCTAAATTCCTTGATATCAATAGAATAGAGTGGGATGAATTTTGTTCCTAATTTGTTTGGAATAAATGCTATTTCGTGTGCTGTTTTTACCAGTTACCTTGTAAATGGTCCCACATGGATGCATTTTAAGTCGGATTTAATTGCTGAGAAAGTAGAAAAGCAAAAGACATAATTAATAATCGTAACTAGAAAGAATGCAAGGACGAATAATGTGTGACAGATTCGGTTCCGTGAGTCTAAATAGTACCCATGACATGCTATCATCAGAATTCTCTGCTGTTATTTTTGAAATTACAACCGAAAAATACTGTCGGTTTTAGAAGTAATACATTGTGCCCAGATTTCTGTAAAAGTTTTATTTCAAAATGCCCAGTGGTGCTAATTTCACAGAGATCTGAAAGTAATGCCCGGGTCTTTCTCTCTTTCTTTTGTAAAAACAGCTGGACCTATAATCTGCAGAATGCTGAGTTACCCCCCTACTCGCCGAGCCTTAGTTGTGGGATGTGGTTTACAGATGTTCCAGCAGCTCTCTGGCATCAACACCATCATGTACGTATTCTTGTCGGCTTTCTCTTGAAAAGTCTGTGAAGGGAATATTTCATAGGGAAGGCAGGATAGAGTTCTTGGTGATTTGTCACTGTTAAATGCAGAGAAGTGTCCTCTGGGTATGATTTATGATTGTTAAAACCCACCACTTGGAACCTAGAAGTTGTTTTGTGTTTGGTATATTATTGTAACTATATGACCACTGATACTTTTGATTAATCCAAGCTAACATCATTTTAAGCTTTATTTATTATAGAGTCACACAGCATTTTTGTGTAATGCTGTAATGATTTTGGAGCACATTCTTTCCCCGTGTCGACTACATTCCTTTCTTGACTACATTCTCTCATATTCCGCCTTTTTCCCAGACAGCTTTGCCCCCACTTTCATATTATCTCTATATATTTGATTTTATATACCTACATATAAGTTAGGACTCTCAAATGGGAAAATAATGCCATATTTCTCTTTCTGAGACTCACTTAATTCACTTAACATGATAATCTCTGGTTGTATCCATTTTCCTACAAACAATATAATCTCATTATTCTTATGGCTAAACAAATTCCATTGTGTATATAAATGGTATTTTCTTTATCCACTCCTCTGTTGATGGACTTCTGGGATGGTTCCATAGTTTAGCTGTGGTGCACAGTGCAGTGTAGTAAATGGTGCTGTGAAGTATCTTTGTGATGTATTTACTTACAGTTTTTGGGGGTGTAGTTGGGTCATATTGTGGGCTTCAGAGAATCCTCAGTGCTGAAGTCTATGGTAGCTGGACCACCTTAATTTCTCCCAGTAATGTACAAGGGTTTTCTTGTCCTCATCCTCATCAGCTATTTTGTTTTCTTGATGACTGCCATTCCAGTTGTAATGTCAAGAAATGCATTTCCATGGCTAGTGAAGTTAGCTTCTTTTCATGTATAGTGGTCATTTGTATTTCACCCTTTGAGACTTTCTGGTCATTTCAGTCTCCCATTTAATGATTTGATTGGTCATTTTTTGTTTAGGTTTTTTTTTTTTAGTTCATTGTATATGCTAGATGCCAGACCTTAGACAGATACACAGCTAGCAACGTTTTTGTCCAATTCTGTGTGTTCTCTCTGCACCTAACTCAGTTTCCTTTGCTATGTGTAAGCTTTTCCACATCATTGGGCCCCATTTGTCTCCTGTAGGTCTTCCTTTCTGAGCAACCGGTGCCCTTCCCAGGAAGTGCTTGCCTATGCAGGTATCTTCAAGTATTTCCCATACTTTTTCCTCTAGCAGTTTGCAGAGAAATGATCATGTGATTTCTGTCCTTGCATCTATTTGTGGAATGTGTCATTTATTTACCTGAATACATTGAACCATCCATGTATCTCTGGAATGAAACTGACTTGATTATGGTGAAGTTTTTGATGTGTACTTGTATGCTTTTTTAAAGTCTTATATTGGTTATCTTTGAATCTATATTCATCAGGACAATTGTTCTGTAATTTTCTTCTCTTTTTTCTGTTGCATCTCATTCTGAATTTGTTACTGGGGTAATATTGGCATTGTAGGAGGGGTTTAGTAGTGTTCTGCTCCTTTCTATTTTATAGAATAAATAGCTTTTGAAGCATTGTTGTCAATTCTTCTTTAAAGACATGGTTGAATTTAACAGTAGACTTTTTTTAATTTGGGAGACTTCTTATTCTTCAGTCTTATTTCTTTTAGATATGTTTAAACTGCTTATGTCATGTTGATTTAATCTGGATACATCTAGAAACTCATCCTTTTCAATTTTCTAATTTAATGAAATATATGCTTTTAAAATACATACTAATGATTTTCTGAATTTTAATGAATCTATTGCTCTGTCTCCCTTAGAGTCCTTACTTGGTGGATTTAGGTTTTCTGATTCTTTTGATCATTTGATTAAGTATTGTTGACCTTGTTTATCTTTTCAAAGCTTTTTCTCATTGATTGTGTTTAATTTTTTTCCAGTTCATTAATTTCTGCCCTAATGTTGATTATTTCTTTCCATCGTCTAATTTGGTTTTGTTTTGTTCTTGTTTTCCTAAGTTCAGAGGGTCTATTGTTACGTAATTTATTTAAGATCTCTGATTTTTTTTAATACAAGCACTTACAGCTATGAGCATCTTATTACTGCTCTTATTTTATCCTGTAACGTTTGGAGTTGTATTTTCATTCTCACTCAGTTTTAGGAATTTTCCAGTATCTCTTCATTTCTCTGACCCATGGTTCACTAGTATTTTTTTGTTCTTCAAGTTTGTACATATTCTGCTGTTTCTCTTGTTCATTTCCAGCTTTATTCCACCACAACATCAGGTACAATATAAGAAATTATTTCATTTTACCTATGTATCTTAAGATTTTCTGTGGATCCTATGTTGTGTCCATTTCTTAACTTTTATTTTTTTTTATTTTGTGTGTGTAGGTGATTTGCCTGCATGCATGTCTGTGTACCACTTACATGCACGGTATCCTCAGAGGCCAGAAGAGTGTGTCAAATGACCTGAAACTACTTTTACAGGGGTTTATGAGCTATCATTTGGGTGCTTTTAACTGCTGAGCCATCTCTGACTGCTGGCCAGACCCTCTATGCAAATTTCACATTATTCCAGTTTAAAAACAATAGCCTCTTTAACAATAGTAAGTTCTACAAGATACAAAAGGATAATATGGTGTACGCTAGGATATTAGTCACAGAGAATAATGCTGTAAGGGGAGTAGGTGGGTATTAGATCAACTGAGAAAAAGAGTCAGGGTGGGGAAAGTAGCTGGGTGGGGAAAGTAGCTGGGATACTGTCTTCATCCACAGATTTTAGGGAGTAAGAAGTAAAAGCAAAAGACAGAGAAAAGAGAAAAAATTAAAGAGCTAGGAACAAGAGGGGGAATATATGAATTGTGTGTAAGAATAATAGTACACAATAATAAACTGAGTAGAGAAATGTTAGAACTGTAAAACAGCCACTCACAGCTGTGTAGCCTTGCCAGGGATTATGGGGAAAAGCTTGCTCCTGTCTTTCTCAGGGCTGTGCATCATCATGCAGTACAGAGTCATTAATAAAGGAGGTTATTAGGACCACAGTATAGAGGAAGAAGAGATGGTTTGGAGATGCAGGGAAGACAAAACGGTCCCCGTTTACTCCTTTCACCATGTATTTGTTGCAGGATAAGTGGACTAAAGCTGCAGACCCTTTGGTGTGCTTCATTCATTATTAAGAACTGTTTTGGACCTGTGCATCCTGCCACAGTCTCTGTGAGGTCCTGTGTTCATCAGTCCTGTTGATCTGAAGACACACTTTCCCTGGAGTCATCCTTCACCTTGGACTCTTAACAATATTCCTGTTCCTCTAACACATAGATCCCCATGTGCTGAAGGATTCCATAGGTTTTTTTTTGTGGGATTTTGTGTGTGTGTGTGTGTGTGTGTGTGTGTGTGTGTGTGTGTGTTTTGTTTCATTTGAGGGGGGAGGAATTGGTATTTTGTTTTTCATTTTATGTTTTGTTTAGTTTTGTTTTGGAGAGAGAGAGTGCGATCATACAATTTGGTGTGGAGGAAGGTTGAGAGGATCTGTGAGGAGTTGGGAGAGAGGAAAACATGCTCAAAATATATTGTATGAAAATATTTAAGTAGAAAAAGCAACTGTTTTGGCATGTATGGCTGTATAGGCCAATGGAAACACACATTAAATACACTCACAATTAAATATAAAAGATTCCACCACATCTCCATACAGTACTCTTTTGGACATAGAATACAGCCATGGTTTCTGAGATACAGATCTTGGAAATCCACATCCTAGAAGTTTTCTTCCAGCTATTTACTTCAGTAAATCACTGGAAAAACAAGGATTATATTCAATAAAATTTAATCAAACTATTCCTATTTGAGACTAATAATATTATCCTTTAAATTTGCTTAATGTGGTTAAATATTTAGTAATAATTTGGGAAGAGTATAATGGTTAAATAATTTTCAATAATAAAAATTAATGGGGTGACAAGGTGGATCAGTGGGTAGAGGCATTTGCTAAGCAAACTTGCTACCAGGAGTTTGAGGTCAGGAACCTGTGTACAGGCAGGAGAAAATCATTCCCACCATGTTGTCCATTGTCAATGTGCACCTTGGCATACATGTGCCCTCCCACCAAGATAACCACCCCCACACTTTAATTTAAAAAAAAAAAATTCAAACAGACATTAGGATCCAGGGCCCTAGCACATTGCAACCACATTCTTTGCGAATTTGACATTAATCCCTCATGGTTTCACCCCGTCAGACTGCAACCTCATTGCCTACGTTTTCGGTATTCCGTTATGCCAACATAACTTTCACTTTTCTTGCCTTTCTTGACCCTCTGCAGGCGATACAGCGCCTCCTATCTGGACTTGTTCTGCCTTTGTTCTAACCTTCTGTCATTCTGAGACACGTCTTTCTTTCTTAAGCGTTGGTAGCATAGGACTGCAGCAAAGGATGCACCAAACTTTCAAATAATGCAGTCAGTGACAGCCCCGTACGAATATGCTAGGTGATTCCATCGCCACAATATATTCTCTATTTCTAGATCTGTTTATTGAACTTGATAATTTTTTGACAGCACAGAAAACAAAGGAACATGTTCCTTTTTTGCGGTTATTTTAAATAAGAATCACAGAGCCATTTCTAATTGATGGTTTGTAGCTAATGCCAGTGTGCTTCTAAATGCTAGATGAAATGGCTGTCTTCATCCACCTGCACTATCGAGTGTCAGTTGTACTCACCATAGTTTTCAGTCTTTAATTAAGTATTCACTTTTCTAAGTCCTCCATCCTTTCTTAGAGATTAAGGGATATTACTGTCCTGGTATTCCTTGTGATTTATGATTGCCATTGGTCTGTTTTATTCACCACCAGCTATACGAGGTAAAAGGTACCATATGTCACAGAACATAATTGAGCCTTAATCCTGAAAAATAGGGATAAGAAAGTAAATGATGGTTGAAGATAGACTATGTCTACTATGCACAAAGCACTACCGAACTTTTCAAAGATGCTGATAAGACGTCTGTATCTAGCAGCTAGAGACATGGAGACAAGATAATAGAATCAGTAACTGGTGGTTATCTCTGTACTTCCAACACACCTGTTCAGAGCCCATGCAACTTGGAAATCAGTGCAGGGATGACCACAGTGTAGCTTAGCCTCAGTGATAAGTCAGGGACTCTCATGCTGTGTGTTTTCTCCTACCTTTTCTAACCTTAGTGTGTGTATGTGTGGGGAGAGGGGTGGGGGCTTGAATGTGTGCCTGCATGTATGTGTGTGTATGTGAGCACGTGTGTATGTGAGGGTGTGCATCTGTGTAGGTGTGAATGGATGTATGCATGTATATGGATGTGTGTGTGTGCATGTGCATATATGTGTCTCTTCATGGGTATATGTGGCAGGGTGTGTGTGTGTGTGTGTGTGTGTGTGTGTGTGTGTGTGTATGCACGTGTGTATTCTTTCACATTACTCTTAAGATTCAGTATATTTTATAAACTGTATTTCCAGTTTAAAATTATCTTTGAATTGTAGCTTAATTGAATTTTGTGCACTTAGCTATACATATTAACTACATTCTCCCCTTGTTTTATTTATTTTTTTATTAATTTCGGGTTTCAGTCTCATGAATATTTCATTGTTATAAACTATAATATTCTAACCTTTCTCCCCTATGATTTCTGCCCTTTACATGAGAAGTAAAGTAGGCACAGTTCTTCAGCATTTGAGCAAAAGTTTAATAAAATATAGAAGCTGGTGTTTCTTTTTAGAAGTTGTAACTTCACCCTTAAGTCTCTGTGAATTTTAAATTTGAAGTATTTTCTTTCTCACCAGCAAAGTTCATAGAAACCATATGGAGAAAATACTGAGCATTCTTCTTCCAGCTATAGATACAATCTTAGTGATGTGTTGTTTTCTGTCTCTTCTCTCTCATGGGATACTTTATTTCTACCCTCTTTGACTCTTGATTATCCTAACTCAGTCATGGCAATAAACTCTTCTTCTTCTTGAAATAGTCTTTCATCTGTGCTGTTTGTACATGTCTGTGTTGGTCTGAATACTGACTTATATGATCTGTTGTTTGATTTTATTCTAGACTGTATTTTCTCATCTTTTAACTCTTTTGAACAGAGTACTCCTTGTTTCTACAAACTTTATACACAATGTTTAACTTTGAGAAGAACCATTTTTCTAATATCATCTGATTACTTAATAATTTCAAGCATGTGTCTGAGAGTATTTTCATCTAGTCACAGGAGAAAAAGACCATCAGGACTAGAGTGCAGGCCTTCCCACCAGTAGAGCTGGTGTTGTGGCACTTGGCCTCATAAACCAAGGAACTGTTTCATATGTCTCAGAAACAAAGAAAGCACAGTGCAGATAATAATTAGTGTAACAAAATATAAAATTACCATTGTGTAATTTATGCAAAATCCTTGTTATAATCTTGATGATTTTTCACCTTAGAGATTTTATTTATGACGATCAGTATATGAGCCACTCCTGCCACAAAGACACAACATGTTTCTGTACGAATGTCTGCCTAGGGGGAAGAGGACAGATGGTAGAGAGGGACACCATGTTCTGTGTGGATTTGTTAATAACATGATTCTTCTAAGGAATTATTATCTACATTTTGATATGCTTATATCAACAGAGAATCAGAACATCTCAGACAGTTGAAGATAAGAGGTATTTCTCCCCCAAGAAGACAGAAAATTGTTCAACCCCAAATTTTAACCTTTAAATTTGATGTAAGAAAAAAATCCTTTGTGGGAAACTTGTTTGGATCCTTTGTGTCATACGTGTGTGCACACAGGTGCATGTACATGTGAATGTGTATGTGTGTAGAGGGATGCACTTGCCTGTGCAAATGCTGTTTAAAAAAACATCAAGTTTTGAGTGTGTTGTTCAGTCACATCTCATTTGTTGAACTGGAGTCTCTCCGTGAACCCGGAGCTCTCTGTTTCAGCTAGACTGGCTAACAGTGAGTCTCCAGAGTCTACCTGTCTCCATCTTCCAGTGCTAAGGCTACAAACGAATGATATCATGGCCAACTTTTTATTATGTGGGGGCTGGGTATAGGAGCTCAGGTCCTCATGTTTGCGCAGTAGCCACTGAACCATTGCCCCAACCCCTGTGTTCTGTATTTTAGTCATTCATATTTTGCAGCTTCATCTCCTCCTCTTACTCCTTCTTTTCCTAGTAAGAGAAGCCAAGGGATGGGAGTGGGTGGGTCACACTGTGTGGGCAGCTTTTGGTTGCCTTCTTAGTTTCCCTACCTACTGTGGGACGGTCTTTCTGTATGCTATGAATATATGTTGCTCCCATTGGTTAATAAATAAAGCTGCTTTGGCCTATGGTAAGGCAGGGTAAGAGCCAGGCAGGAAATCTAAGCAGAGAGACAGGGAGAAGAAGAACAGAGACAGAGCAGTCACTGTGAGCTGCCCAAGAAGCAAGATGTGAAAGAACTGTTAAGCCACAGGCCACATGGCAATACAAAGATGAATAGAAATGGGTTAAATTAAATGTAAGAGCCAGTTAGTAACAAGCCTGAGCCATCGGCCAAGCATTTATAATTAATATAAGTCTCCGAGTAATTATTTGGAAATGGCTATGGGATGCGGCAGGATAGAGAAAGCTTCCGACTACATTTGGCCCCCAGTGTGGGGCATGAACCTACCCTGAGATTAAGAGTCTCATGCTCTGCCGACTGATCTAGCCAGGTGGGATACAGAAAACCTTTGTGTAACAATCTGAATTCCCTGTTGCATCTAAAAGAGAGACTTCTCCCTTTGTATTTTCAAGGGATGATTGAGGCCTTTAGAAAACATTCTATGGTAATGAAATGGTTAACAGAAAGCATTTAATAAGTATTAATTGCCAGGTGATACTCTAATGTGTATTAACTTGACAAGTACCCACAGAAATGGCAGAAGCCCCGCCCCCATTTGTGTGTAATTGCATTATAACAACAAATACTTATCGCCTTACACACTCAGTGTTATAACTTATTTTCATAGATAGTCTCTGCTTAAACATCCTGTCAAGTGGGTGAGATAGTTTTCTTCTTTTGTTTCATCAATTTCATGCAAATCCTTTGCAGTACTAAGAATTGAAGCCAGGGCCTTGCACACACTAATCCTCTGCAATACCACTGTCTAGATAGGGGACAGGGCCCCTAGCCAATTTAAGTAACTTGTTTACTGTCACATGCTGATATTTATGGAGAAGCCTGATCTTATGGCTCCAGGCTCCCCTCGTTACCTTTTAATTTTGAATGCCCAGAAATCTCAGAACTGGATATTTAAAACTTGTTGGAAAGTAGAGCTCAAAAGTGTTGGATGTCAACAAAGATTGTAAATCCAGAATGACTGGACCCTACATTGAGTTTCCCTCATTTTAATTGCTTGGCACCAGAGACTTTTTCTCTTTACATTTGAATTTTGGGTATGTTCGTATATACAAAATGGGATGTCTTAGATGAGTAGGACCCAAATCTGAACATGAACTTTATTTTTCAAACATACCTTAGACATAGCCTAAAATTAATTTTTTGCAATGGTAGCAACTACGTTTTGACTACCAACAGGTTAAGTGAGGTCTAGGATTTTCCACTTGTGGGGGGGAGTTTGGCACCCAAAACGTTGTGGATTTCATAGCATTTCAGATTTCAAGTGTTTGAAGATATTCACCCAATAGTAAAATTGCATGCATCTCAAGCATCATTGCAGTCGTCACATTCTTCCATTTTCAGACATGTTGTCAAGGCCTTCGCATTATGACCTGATCTAGAACGATGCCAAGCCAGCCTGTCATTTGAATGAGTCATTTATATTTGCTAATCACATTCAATTAATTTAATTTTTTAATGAAATATTTCTGGAACTGCTCCAGTCTTATATTTATTGTCAACAAGCTCTCCTGGTATTAAAAAAAATGCTGCAGTCAAGAAACATGGCCAAAGCAGCACAGCCAGATGGTGGTAAATGTAGAGAAAACTAAAGAAGAAGATGGGAAAGTTTTCTATGGCCCTAGTTTGCTGTTCTTGATGGACAGGGTGAATGGGGAAAAAAATGGGAGCCCCTGCCTCCAAATAGCAATCTAACAATAATAGCCAAGGAGATTCTTAGTGTTACCATTGATAGTGTCTCTTTATTCCAAGTTTGTGAGACCTACCCCATGAGGTCCTTGAACTCTCCTTGACTTGCATAATGTTGTGAGGAAAGGCACAAGGTGTGTGACCATCACACAAAGGCTCGCAAAAGAATGGCTCTATAGTGGAATCAACAGAGTATTCCCATTACTTCCCGTTTCCTGTGAACGTGTTGCACACTTGTTCAGGTTATTCTAAAAGCAGATGCTAAAACTGGTCCTTGGTGCATTGGTGTTTTAGATCCATGCCAAGAAGCATCAGGATGGAGACAGGGAGAGTGGCCTAGGGGAAAAGGGGAGGGAAGCAGAGGGCACGTGGTTTGCTGGCTCTTTCAGCAAACAACCTGAGTTCGGTCCTGCTGCACACTTGCTAAAGACCGGTACGTATTGGGCTCCAGTGTCACCCTAGGGGTGACCCAGTCTCTAGTCCCTCAACCAAGTGTGACTCTTGCAGGTCTTAACAGGTGGTCTGTCCACTTCCCTGAGCACCTGCTCATGGGTCCAGAAAACTCAGGCAGAGGAGCAGAGAAGCAAAGAAAGTAGATCTAGAAACTGTCCTTAGGAGAATTCGGAGGGACCAAGAGCATGGGTGGGGCTTTGAGAGCACTGGGTGAAAATCCTCTGCTTTCAAACAGTTGCCAGGATTAAGCTAACAATATACAGATGTGAACTTGGTGACTACTTTTTATGCTTGTGGCACATGCAGCTCTAGTGGAAAAAGAAGTTAATGTTTATTGTCCACCATAGGGAAAGGCAGTAATAAAAATGAGAGATTCGTGACAAGAAGCCATAGGAACACATTTTCTTGAGTGTATCACTTTTCCTTGTTTAATTCACATCACCTTTCCCGTAACAGCAATCTTTACAATCTATCTTAAAGTACTCATTTTTTTTTTAAAACCCCAACCAAAATGTACTATTTTGGTACTGTAGACCCAGTGACATGTAAACTATCATCCTTGTGATTGTAGTAAATGCTCTAAGTAGACAAACGTGATTATGGCGATACGCGGCAGCAGAAAGTGCTTCAGATGGGTTGAGGCAGCACCATGAGATACAGTGATGTAGCCCACGGTGTGGCTTACTGTCTCAGTAAAGCACAACCGTGTCTCCAAACTCACCTTTGAATTTGAAAATCACACCACTCTGGCCAGTTCTAAGTGGACTTTAAAAAAAAACAAAAACTGTAGCCACTTAGAATAGGACTATGTGGTGATATTTTATTTGTGCTAAAATGTGGTGATATTTTATTTGTGTGTTAATAAATAAAGTTTGCCTGGAGATCAGAGGAGACAGCAAGCCATTAACACAAAAGTCAGGCCGTGGTAGCACACGCCCTTAATCTGATCACTTGGCAGGCAAAGTCTCTGTGTGTTCATGGTCATACTAGGGAACAGAGCCAAATGTGGTGACCAACATTTAATCCCAGTACCAACCATAGAAACCTGGAGGTCTGTACAGATAGGCAGTAATAAGGAAGTGAGGTAGTTGGGCTAAGAGCCAATGAGAGGGCAGAACAGCAAGGCAATAAAAGCCTGGGTAGACAGGAAGTTGTAGCCTTTTGGAAGCTACAGAGCTTGTGAGGTAAGGTGGTTGGTGGCTCTCACTATTTCCCTGATCTCTACGGCTTTCACCCCTGTATTTGGCTCCGTGTTGTTTATTTAATAAGACCGCTTAGAAATTCATCTACAGGACTAAGGCAGGAAATGCAGCTGGTCTTGGGGAAGAGTGGGATCAGAAGCTGGAGAGGCACTTGCTCAGCCTCTGTGTGCAGTGACATGGTGCCCTTGCTTTTGTGGCTGTGTGCATGCATTATTGTCATGGAGATCTTGGTGTGCTTTCACTCATAAGTGGCCACACTGCCACCACAACCTTGGAATATTCTTAGTCAAAGCATCTACAATAGACTGGCCCTTTGAAGGCCAACTAACCTCCAAACTCTAGCAAATTCTCCCAGGAAGGTGTGATAATGGAATAGTGATCCTTAAGTTTACTTATTTTTTTTAAAGTAATTCTTTTATATTTGGGGGTTAAATTATAATTGCATGATTTCCTCCTCCCCTTTCCCTTTCCTCCCTCCACACTCTCCTTGCTATTTTTCAATGTCTGGCCTCTTATTTCATTAAGTGTTCACACACACACACACACACACACACACACACACACACACCCCTAAATATATAAGTATAACCTGCTCAGTATATATAACATTAGTTGTATATATGTTTTTAGGGCTGACTATTTGGTATTGGATAGCCAGTTGGTGTGTCTTTCCCTGGGGAAGACTATTTCTCCTGTTCTCAGCATTTTGTAATTGGTGGTAGTCCTTTGTGTAGGGTTGAGGCCTCCCAGACTCCCCACTCACCTCCTTGTTGGCATATCTATTCTTATTGTCCTTGTCCAGCCCATGTTTGGGCAATCACATTGGTGAGACTTGATGGATATAGCTTCTGACATTCCAAGGAGACACATTCTCACAGTAAACTCCTTGCTCCTACAATCTTTCGCTCTATGCACAATGATCCCTGAGCCTAAGGTTCAGGAGTTATATCGTAGCACTGTTTGGTTAAATTATTCCTTAACTCAAACTGTTCGGTTCCTTCTTTCTGGGGACTTTGAATTCAGGTTTGTGATTATGCTTCCGGTGCTGGTAGAATTTCAGGGTTCCAAATATTATCAAGTTGTTCCTCCCTGAGACACACAGTCTAATGACAGGTCATCCACAGCAGGGAGAGAGTGAGCAGTGCCTCTTGCTAGAACATCTTTATTCATTTTGATGAATTTATAGTTTGCTGGACAGATTAAAATACATAGAAGTGAATATGAGGTAATTCAATTTCCACTTCTTCAGAAATCCCAAGTGCCAGAAGAATAGAAAATTAATAACGTCTATTGAAGTACACAGCTTTAGCTTCTTGTATAGAATTAGTAGCCTGCTCCTCTAGATTCCTTTGCAGATCCTTTTCTTCTGATTCTTTAAGGCTCCCCTCCCACTCTTGTTCAGAGGAAGCATAAGGGATATAATCAGCTACTGAAGACTGTTTCAAGGATGGAATTTGGCCTCTAGGCATGTTTCCTCCAGAGAGAGTTTGTTAACTTGTACATTAATGTCATGATCCAAGAATCTGTGCTGCTTTTTAGAGCTGGTCTGTATCCCTTTCCGTTTCCATGTTCCCTGCTGCTGTTCACGGCCCGTTTTCATTTGGTCTTTCTTGTTGTACCACTGTTCTGAGGAATGACTTGTCTACTTAGGACTTCCCATATGTTCTGTTGACAACTGGTTTGAGCTCAAGCTGACAGTAAAATAACTCTGACTTAACTGGGAATAGAGTCCTGCTGTAATGACAGTAGCTGTGGATATCCATAACTATTTTGTTTTTGCTCAGTACCTTCACTTCATTTCTTTAAAATCATTGAGGCAAAAAGGATGAAGCTGCCATTTTCTAACACCTCACAATCATTCTTTTCTCATTGCTTTCAGATATTACTCTATAGGCTAGAATGACCAAGACCTCATGGCAATTCTTTTGCCTCAAACCCCTTAGTGTTGGTATTACATGGGTAAGATAATATAGCCAGCTTACTTGTTGGTTTCAACACATTAATAATAAACTCCAAGTCACCAATAATGCATCAATGTCACATTAAGAGGGAAAAAAATCAAAACACTCCTATTGGTGTCATTTAACCATGAGCGAGCCCAGATTTGAATTCTCTTCTTCATGCTCCCTATGTCTTTTGTCTTCCATTGGTTTTAAGAGTCTGAATTTGTACCTGCTGATAAATGGAAAAAAAGAAAAAGGAGAACATGAGTGCCCCTAGGTATGGTGGAGAAGGAGGTTTATTGTAGATATGAGGGAGAGCATAGCCAGAGGCAGAGACATCTGGGAGGGTCCAGAGTGGACATGATGAGCAGACTGAGCTGGGCTATTGCAGTCCCATGGAACCAGCCCCAGGCTGCACCAGGGCTCAAAGAGAATGCCCAGAGTCACGAAACTAGACCTTTTCTATCTGAGGAATTTTTAGGGAATAGGGGAAAACTCAGACACATTCTGATGGTCACTTTCCTTTATTCTCTCATGTTGGCTTCTCTTCTTATTTTCTCATGTTGGATTTTCTCATGCTGTTACACTTACGTTGTTCTTTCTCATTGGCTGGATCCTCTCATGTCTTTTTACAGCTTATATATCCCAACCAATTATTTCAGGCAATATAAGAGTTCTGTTGATCCTGGAACACCTGCAGCCCTCACTTGGGGCTCCCAAGTCAAGTTATCTTCTGTAGCCTTGACTATTCAGAATTTATTTTCATAATTTGAGGTCAGGAATGAGTGTAAGGAATTAGTCATTTGCCAGCTAGTAATAATTGGTCAGTCTTTGTATTTATAACCTAGCCAGATAGTACAGCTGTGTGTCCTTGCTTTAGCCAGATAGTACAGCTGTGTGTCCTTGCTTGAACAAAATTGGGAATGTTTATCAAAAAAAATTATTAGCAAGGCACCTGGTCTAATCTAAAGCTCTTTGAGGCTTTTTTTCACCTAATGGTGTACAAGAAACCTGTAACTGCAATTCTCAGCATAAACATTAAAGGAATTTGAGCCAATCTGGACTCAAATGTTTTCCTAAATCGTAAATCTAAGCTGTGATTAAAGCAGTAGGCCCTGACTGTCACAAAAAAAAATTCAGCATCTTCCTGACAATCGACAGATATAAATGCACAGTAGATGAGATGTATTCATGAGATAAACACACTACAATAAGGCAGTGGGAGACTCCCCATACCATATACATAATATCAGATACCAAAGGTACAGCAGAAGCAAAAGACATTCTGGAGTCTGTGTTCTTGAAGGCCTTGCTTGAAGGAGA
Source organism: Peromyscus attwateri (assembly GCA_902168425.1). Classification (NCBI taxonomy): domain Eukaryota; kingdom Metazoa; phylum Chordata; class Mammalia; order Rodentia; family Cricetidae; genus Peromyscus; species Peromyscus attwateri. The sequence goes on along the minus strand of CABHPP010038273.1, from coordinate 4,602 downwards.
CATATCCATCACAAAGATATTCTTCTGGTGGACTGACATCTGAACTTTAATTGCTATGTGCTGCACCTCGGATATGGCCATTGACTACTAGCACCAGGCTCTGTGAGGAGAGCCGGGAGAGAAGAAGGGAGAGCCAGGAGACCAGGAGGCCAAAAAGGCAAAAGGACCATGAAACCAAAAGGGCAGGATTATACAGGGAAGAGCCACTGCGGGAAGGGCAACTCAGTCCCTGGGCTGGAGAAGTTTAGGATAGAGGTTTGACTCTGCCAGCCAGGACCCTGTAACAAGTAGGGACTGAGGATGCTGGGAGAACTTGGCAACCTGCATCTGCTTTGATGTGTTGATAGGCATCTCAGCCATTTGTCCTGGTTTGAGACCTCACATCTGAATGCTGTCTTGTGTAGCAGGCTTTTTTGGGGGTCACCAACTAGCTCCCAAATCATGACATGAGGACTTCTTATTAGTTACGAATGTTCAGCCTTATATTAGTTCTTATTTTAATCTGTTTCTCTTTATCTACGTTTTGCCTGGGGATTTTTACTTTTCTTTCTGTCTGTATATCTTACTTTCCTGCTGTCTCCATATCTGGGTGGTGGCTACCTAGCTTCTGGCCTGGGTGTGTTCTCTTTCTCCTTAGTTCTGTTCATTCTTCTTCTCTCATTCTTGTGAAGCCTAGATTTCTCCTCTGACTTATTCTCTCTGCCTTCCAGCCCTTCCTATCCCTCTCCTGAGTAGCTATTGGGCTGTTCAGCATTTTAATAGACCAGTCAGGTGCTCTAGGCAGGCAAGGTGAAACAAACGTAACCTATCTTTACATAATTAAACAAATGCAGCACAAACAAATGAAATATGTCTTTATGTCATTAACAAAGGCAGCAGAAAAAAATGCAACACATCTTTGCCTAGTTAAAATAGTCCACAACAGCCTTGTGAAAGTGTCCCTGTGTCTGTGACTGTTTGTCAGTCTGCCATGTAACCATGTGTGTCTGTGCAAAGCTCTTTGCTCTCTGTTATTGAACAGTATAGAGAGCATCAAATGTGGAAGGAATGAGGGATAGTTTACAGAAATCCTCAGCAGAACTTTGCAAGGGATTTAGTCACTCCAACTGACCCAGATAACAAACGGCGTTATATACATCAGTGTTTATCAGTCAATATATAATGTTGTATTCAAATTTTATGTTGGATATTAATTTTAAAAGATCACTTTCAAGGTCTGTATTCACCGAGTTTAGCAAAGGACACATGCATTTTTCTGGGTTAGGCATGGAAGAGAACATAAAGGTATGCATCTGTTTAGGATGTAAAGGTTGATTACATGGGAAGTCCAAGGCAAGTAAGGTTGGTTGTTACATTGTTTTCTTAAAGGCAGGTTAAACAAAAAGGGTAGATACACAGTAGGATAGCAGTCTTATGTGACCCCAAACTGTATTATTAAATTTTGGCTGTGGGGCCCAGCAAAAGTTCCAGACTCTTAGAATGTAAGAGATATTTTCAGAATATTGTGTCGTCATACTCAGTTTACAGCCATTCTTAGCAGCTAAGAGGAAGTATGTTGTAGCTAAGCATGGAATTGGCTAATAATGTCTTTGAAGAACCTGAAGCATGTTTAATGTACCCTAATGTGACATTTCTTAGAATCTTAATAGCTATACTATGATTTCATGTGGCGTCAGGCAGACCCGGATCCAGTTAAACTTCATCTTATTTGTTGATAAATTAGTTGCACAACTGGAGTGGATATCTTGTCCATTCTTAAAACTCAGTTTATGTGGAGCTGTGTCGATAGAACATTTAAGTTCAGGTATAAAGTGACAAGGAACCAACTACAGTCATGACAAAGAAGTCACTCTTCCCAGGCAGGAAGACCAACAGTGAGGAATTTGAGAATGGAGGAGAAACCAGTATGAAGCCAATGAGGATGACCATGGTGACCAAGGAGTGAATGGGAAATGGAGAAAGATTCTGTGCACTGTATACAGTGTTGGACTGACTGAAAGTTTGTCATAAGGAGCTATGTTGTTCTTGATGTTTTAAAGAGACCGTCTAGTTTCTCTGTGCATAATGACTTAGAAAAGATACCTACAGACAAGAGAAAAACAGCAGACCAGCCAGCTAGTGCAGGAGAGAGGGCAGAGGCAATGCCAGCATAGGTGGGTGGAAGCAGTGAAGATCCAGGAATGAGGAAGGTGGGGTATATCCTTTATACCTGTCATTAAATGTTGATACCTCACTGGCCGTGACTCTGCATGTTAATAAGCCTGGTAGTTTTCAGAGCAGAACTTTTATCTGTATTGCTCTTCTCTGACTCACGTCTACCACACACTGTGGACACTGAGAAAATGTCAGAGGTATGAGAATGCGGCCAGCACAGCTTCCTTCTGCTTCTGTTTCCTGGAACCAGATGTCTTTGGTCACCTCCTCTTGCTGATTTTGTTTTCTTTTTATTTATAGTAAGATTTTTTTTTACTGAGTTTTTAGAAGATAGAAATCTTAATGTTTGGGCGGTTATTTTAAATATCCCCTCTTTATTATTTTTCAATTTGTTTCAGTTGTTAATGGAAATGTAGTGATACTGTATTCTACCTTTATTTAACTATCTGACTGTAAGACAAATTGCTAAATGATCTTATTAATAAAAAACCTGGAGCCAGATATTGGGGTTAAAACTGAGAGATCAGGAAAACAGAAAGAAGCCAGCCATGTCCGCACCACTTGGAGACCCTCGGCCAAAGAGATTAACTTCCTGTATACCCATGCCTGGACGCCTTTCTGTTCTGCCATCTGATTTCCTCAGATGCATCACTTCCTCTTCCTGCCCAGCTACATCACTTCCTCTTCCTGCCCAGCTCTGTCACTTCCTGTCTGTCTGTACAGACCTCCAGACCTTTATGGTTAGTACTGGGATTAAAGGTATGTACCACCACACCTGGCTCTGTTCCCAGTGTGGCCTTGCACTCACAGAAATCTGTCTTCTGAGTGATAAGATTAAAGGCGTGTGCTACCTACCATTGCTTGATTTCTATGTTTACTATAGCGGCTGGCTTTTTCCTCTGATCCTCAGATAAACTTTATTGGGGTACACAGATAAAATATCACCACATCTGACTTTTTCAAGTCCCCCGTGAACTGATTCACAACTGAGAAAAGTTCCCTTTCTACTGAAGTAATATGAAGGAAAATGCATATCACTCTTGCATGCCACTCATTGTATTACTGCATAAAACTGAAAACAAGATGGAAGAAAGGGTTAAAACAGCCTTTTGGTCTATTCTTTCATTTTCAGAAAATGAATGAATAAGATTCTGAGTTATATTGTACAGGGTCCGTTTTTAGTTTATAAGAAAGGACAACTTTGCCACAATCCATAAAGACAAGATAGTATAGCTACATGAGTAACAAAGTAAGGTTTGGATGCACAGGCCCCAGTAAAACGAATATATGTAATAAACTTAAGCTGTCATAATAATTTGGTATTTAGTATAAAATCCAACCAATATATAAATATTTAAAATTATGGATATTCTGGAAATTGTTGTGGGAGAATATTTCTCTTACCCTAATTTTTACAGTTTGCTCCTAACCTAATTGAATATTTTCCAATAGACTTAAAGAGTTGGGCTTAAAATGTAGTTAGAAATTGAGAGCCATTTTCCAACAGAAATCACATTGTTCTCTCAAGATATTATGGGAGAAATTCAAAGATAGAACTCAGGATTCATACTGTATTTTCTTCTAATGCCAGAATTCCTTCGTACTGGTTGTAGATGAGAGAAAGATTAGAGAACACAAGTGCTCATGAGCCCGATAGGTGCGGTATGGTATGTGCCAGACTAAGATATATAGCCATGACTAAGAGGACATTATTAATAGGATGGGCACCAGCAGTGACTTCAGCAAGCATAGTTCGTTGTAGCAGTAAAAATCCTGACAATAATATGTGGTCATTTGTTCTTGGTAAGGAACTGTTTTTAATTTGTCACTTCTTAATAAATTCTCTGAACATGTTGGGTGACACTGTTTCTGAGCAGATCTGAACAAATAAATATCTACTAACCCCAGATAAGGAGATGAGGACAGACTGAAGTATGGATAACTACCAAAGGTCCCATTTGGTGAACTGATGAGTTTTATTGGAGTTACTTAGAGGATTATGGGTTAGAGGTTATTTGCAAGAGCAGAAATCACCTAAAGACAGCTGTGTCACCAATGCCTACCACAACACAGGTGGCAGCTCATGCAAGCTGGGAACCTGGAGCATGCCGCACAGCCTGCAGGCAGCTCAACACTGAAGAGTGTCCTTTCCAAGGGACTCAGTTGCTCTGAGCCTCTTCCAGGCGGTTAATCTGATCTTTTCTTCTCTGACAGGTAGTTCAGCTGGCCTTTGTTTTTTCCAGGTGTCCTGAATTACCTGAGAGTGACTTTCTATACTCTTTATTGCTTATCTGCTCCTGGAGAGGGAAGGGTCTAGGGAATCTGGTCAGTTTCAGGGACTTCCTGAAGCTATTTTGAGTTGTTGCCTTTCTGAATTTAAGAAGCTTGTCTGCAGGAAGGAATGTTTTACACACACACACACACACACACACACACACACACACACAC